>JAAGNO010009441.1:7033-25703 GCA_033439905.1 Ceryle rudis | reverse complement strand
TCCTCCTGGGCAGCAACAACCACCAGCAGACTCCAGCATACATCCCCTCATCCTTCACACCTCTTTCACATATGTATACTAACTAATGCTCCGGCTGTCATTTCACCCCCCCCTGAAAAAAAAAAATATACCACACAATGTATACTGTTGCAAATTAATTATACCATCATAATCCATCAGCAATATCCCTAGAGAAGCAGGCATATAAAAGGGCTATGTTTTGCAGATGTGAAAGCAGACATGTTCATTCCTGCTTTTCTTCTCAAGCTGCAAATTATAGTAGTGCGTATATCAGAGTCCATGGGCTAATTGTACTTTTTATCCATTCTGATTGACTGAGGGTATATTTTGAGATCCATAAAAGTTAGCTTGTGTGGCCTAACTTACCTGCATTACCTGCACTTCTTTTCTTATAGAAACAAATGGTGCAATAGACAAGTGCAAAATTCTCTTAAAGCACAGCGTTCTTTAACTAGAACAAAAGAACTTGAGAGAGGTGCCCAAAAAATTAAATAGGATATGTAAGTATCTAAATTTATCCAATATGTAATCTTTTCCTATATGGTCATTCCTGAAACTGTTTTCCCATTACCAGTTTTCCTTCAATTCAAACACTCAGTGAAGTGATAATTATATTCATACATGACCATATCGGGTTGTTTTTCTTAGATAAGGGATGGCAGGTACATGACTGTTGACAGCAATACCTGTACAAGGTTTGGTTTTGCCAGTTTTCTCCTTGTGGTGGTTTGACCTTGTCTGGATGCCAGGTGCCTACCAAGCCACTCTATCACTTCCCCGCCCCCTCCTCTCAGCTGGACCTGGGAGAAGAAAATAAGATGAAAACTGATGGGCTAAAACAAAGGCAGTTAAATGAAGAAGCAAAGTAATGCTGCACATGGAAGCAAAAGAAAACAAAGATTTATTCTCCACTTCCCATCAGCAGATCAGCAGATGGTGTCTGGCCCTTTTTGGGAAGCAGGGCTCCAAATGCGTAGTGGTGGAGGACAACTGTATGCCCCACTCCCCTCCTCCTTTTCCTAGCTTTTATAGTTCAGCTGATGTCATATGTTATGGAATATCCCTTTGGTCAGTTTGGGTCAGCTGTCCCAGTCTTGTCCCCTCCCAAGACCTTGTCCACCCCATCCCACTCCAGGGAGAACGTTGGAAAAACATCCTTGGTGCTGTGTAAGCCCTGCCCAGCAGCAGCCACAACATGGGTGTGTTATCAGCACCTTTCCAGCTCTCCATGCAAAGCACACCACTGGGAGGGCTCCTATGGGGAAAATTAACTCCAGCTCAGTCGGACTCAATACACTCCTCTAGAGGCTCAGCTGTCTGAAGAAGTCATTGTCTATGTTTGAGTTGGCAATATAAAGCAGCGAGGTATATTTTTATTAATTTGATCACAGTGGATTTATATACTTTAAGGTTTCAGTAATAGTTTAGATTTAAGCAAGAATTAAAACTTTCATCAAATACAATACATGATATGCATATACTTTCTGTGCTTTGTTAATTTCACATTCTACGAGGAAAAAATTAAAACTTTAAAGAGCACATTTTACTTTTTAAAACAACATAATCAAAACCAACCAAAACAAAATGACAAGCATTGAAACATGACCTGCTTATCAGATACAGGAGAACCTGAAAATAAAGAAATAGACTTGCAAATAAGCAATTTTACATACAGTAGCTAATTAAAAACAAATAATAGTACTCTTGACATTGAGGAAGAGATTAGCATATAAGCATTTCAGACAGAATTTCTTTATACAAAATGTAATTAAATTAGAACTTTCAAAATACTGAGCTTTCATCGTTTTCTCAAGGCAAAAGCCATAAACAAGCACAACACTGAACATGGGCTAGTCTTATTGCTACCAAGTATTCTGTAGCTACAGCAAGGTTTTTAAGCAGATGCTTTCAAGTGTCCAGTTAACATGGAACAACATTACAAGTGATAAATCTGAATGCCATGTAGTGATGCAGAAAAAGGTTGCATTTTCAACACAGCTGAAAAGAAAAATCACTGAATAGAAATTTTTTTGTTCTAATTCAAACCAGGACACAGTCCTCAGGGACTATGACTTGATAGGGGGCTTAAGGCAGAGGAATTAGTTGTAGCCTGTTCCTCCCACAGAGGTTTACTCTAGTTACTTAGGATTGGTAGAGATTTGTCCTGGATTACCAGATGAGAGACACATAAGAGACACATAACACCTGCATCTACCCAGCACAAACTGGGAGTCTTAAAATTGGAAGCACTTGTCAGTGCTGTAGCCATCATTGTATGGAAAAAATTTTCGATTTGTACAAGAGTAACAAAGGAAGACATTGCTAAGCAATACTGTAACTCAAATGTAATCACTTGTCAATGACATTGCACCTGAGACAACTCTTCAACAGATGAGTCATTTGTCACGATGTCATTGTACACACACAGATTCGAAAGTGAGTGTATACTTACTTGAATGGTGATTTAGAACATTCTTCTAATATTTTTCTGAAATACTTTTTTTAGCTTTTACTTTGCCCCATCTGTGCCTAGCTATGCATATTTTTGTTATTTTGAATTTTTCATCTTTCAGGAATGTTTGCAGTTTGCCATTCATAAACACGTTTGTAGAGAAGCAATGCTACACACCCTATTACACATTAGCACAGCAGTGTTAAAGGGTTCTAGATTCATCCTTCCATTTTAAATTCATGATAGCTACTCAGACTCAAGACTTATTGAAATGCATATATTGCAGACATTCATAACTATATATGTACTTTTGAATTTTACAAAGCTGCCTCCTACATTATGAAGAGCAAAAGATTTTGTTTAAAAGGACAAATTCAAAGAACTGACAAATTATGTAACTCTGCTCCACTCTGTTTCAAAAAATAGTTTCCTTTCATGAGGATCAATTATCTACCTTCAGCTAGTTAAGAAAGGAGTGATCTGTAAAAGGAAATATTTTTACTTTTATGCCACAACAGTTTTTCTGGTTTACTGTAAGAAATCTCTTACTTGAAGCAGTTAGATGATGCTCTAACTTTTTTGTTTTTCCCCCCTGCAAATTTAAGTTAGCTATTTCTTCAAAAGGTCAGCAAGCACACTCTCTTGACTGTGCTGCAGATCTTAATAGTCTTATTCGGTTTTGTTTATTATCCTTATTACTATGATATTATTATTATTACTATGGATAAACCCAGTTCTTCTACAGACAAAAAAAAAAAAAATTCTGTATTTCACAGCCATGAAACTTGTCCAAAGGAAGAAAAAACACTCAGCAACAGTACTTCTTCAGACCTTTTACCTATAAAAGATAGTATTAAAATATGAGGGAGGTGCACATGACATAGACAATGAAGAAGAAAGTCTAAAAATATGGAGTAAGTTAAGAGTATCAGACAGGCAGGATTATAGATTGAACCCATTCCTGATCTTAGAAAAAAGCCTTCACAGGACAGCTGACAAAATAATTACTACTCCTATGATGGTCTTGTTAAACTTTTATGGACTTCTGGAGGGCAGACATTGGACTGTTTAGGGACCTGGTCAGCAAAGTCTTTTGGGAGGCAGTACTGAAGGGCAAAAGAGTCTAAGAAGGCTGGACATTCTTCAAGGAGGAACTCTTAAAAGTTCAGAAGCAGTCTGTCCCCATGCCAAAAACAAGCCAGCAGAGAAGAAGACTGACTGGCCTGGCTGAACGGAGAGCTTCGACTGCAACTCAAGAAAAAAGTGTTTATGACCTTTGGAAAAAGGGGCAGGAAACTCAGGAAGACTACTAGGATGTTGTGAGGTTATAGAGGAGGAAAGACAGGCCGAAGCCCAACTAGAACTTAATCTCACTACTGCCATTAAGATAATTAAAAATGTTTCTCTGAATTAACAACAAAAAGAGGGCTACAGAGAATCTCCATCTTTTATTGGATTCAGAGGGAAGCAGAGTGACAAAGGCTGAAAGGTACTTAAGGCCTTCTTTTCCTCAGTCTTTAATAGTAAGACCAATTGTTCTCAGGATACCCAGCAAGTTGGCACCAAACTGACTGCCCCACAGCATGCTCCTGGAGAATTAGTCTAATTATTTACTTGACCAAACAGATTTAAAACTTCCATTCTCTTGGAACATCATAAACCATGGAAATATCTGATGTCTTTTCTGTAATCTAACAGAAGCGCCTGTCATTGACAAGCTGGCCAATTGCATTGTATTCAGTAACAAATGAAAGTAGAACAGTTGTGGTGATGTGACAAAACAAACAATCCAGAGAAACTAGCATTTAGAGTCCTAGCTCAACAAAACAGTTCAGCACTTAAGCGAAAGCAACCTTTCTTTATTTATGAGGACAGACAATTCTTTTGTGTTTAAAATACACATTTTCTGAAATGTTTTGCTTGTGTGGGGCAATGAGCGTTAGTTCCTTGGAAGAAGAATTTCTGCACTCCTTTTAGCTGATTAAACCCTCATACCCTTAAGATTAAAACTAAAATTTAGGAGTAAAACATGTAAAAGCTGTGCAGGAAGGTTCAGTGACAAATCAAGAGTTTACTTAAGTCTTGCAAAAGACGTCACAAAAATAGTTCCTAATTCTTCATAGGTTGACTTCCATTTAATCAATTTAAAATGCAGCATAGCTGTTGCCAGATTGTTTCTGGACAGTGTAAAATAGCAATACTGGATTTGTTCCCTTTTGTGTATTGGCAGATGCCAAATTATTTGCTCGAGTTGCACAAAAACAGGATTATGTGTTGCCTTTATTCAGAAGAACAAACAAAAGATGGTCTTTTACATTTTCCAATTTTCATGCAACAAAATATTAGTATTGCTGTAGCTCAAACTGCTTTATGTAATCCAAGCAGTAACCTAAGGACCCGAACAATCAAAAGGTAACTCCAAATATATTTTTTAAATTCTCAAGTAAAAATTTCTTGAAGAAAGTATGATGGCAGTAATTTCAAGTTCAACATGTAAGTTTCATACAGAATTGTGTAATGTAATAATTCAATCAACTTGTCCTGTTTGCAAGATTATCCTTTTCTAGTACTCATACAAGAAAGAATAAACTAGATGGTGGAGGGGTTTCCTTCAAATACCAGAGTAGTGAGTAAAATAGATCATCAGAAGAAAACTATAATGCCCATAGTAAGAGCCGAATGTCTATATAGCTACCCAAGCAAAAACGCTTCTGTGTGCCATGAATGACGATCCAGTCCCCGCAGCCACATCTGGGCTGAGGAGGCTCTGGTTAACGCAGGACACAAACAGGCAACTCTCACAGTGGAAGGAAGCAGCAGACCACACTATGAAAAGCCAACAGAAAGGTCACTACCAGCTCGAGTATTGACATCGATCTTTGCAAGTTACTGTGACAAACTCAGTAGAGTGTGTAATGAGGACTGTGTCCCCTTTTCTAATTTCTCCTTGGTTCAGCTTTGCAGTAGAAGTGGGCTTTTTTCTAAACTTTCTTTCAAAGTTTAGGGTGCAAATGCACTGGACACTGAGATGTCTTCCTGACCGTTCAACTGTCCTGTTTTTTATTCTAGGAATCAGCTAAGCCATCCTGTAACTATTCAGACACTGCTGAGTCCCTACAACAAGTCACTGCTTGAAGTGTAAGTCCACTGCTTACATGGACTGCATATGGCCACACACCACTGTGCATTTCAGGCTATGCAACGCAGTTAAAATGTTTCAGTTTAACTTTCCTCCCCTCTACAGGCATTTGTGTACGTTCACATTTTGCCTGTGAGCTCTGTTGCTTGTTAGGAAAAACAGTGGCAGGTGACAGGCTACTGGCTGCAAAAAAGCAAAGTGCACACAACCAGATGCCACCTGCAGCTGAGGGAAGGGATTAAGCACATTTGCATGTGATGTAGGACATCTAACAACTCTCATGAGCCGTGGCTAGCCAGGCACTTATATCACTGGCTCCTCCATTCATCACCTACAGATGTATTCTTATGAGTTGGTAATGGTGTAGAAGGAAGAGTGGGCTAGCTGGGTCTTGTAGGAGAGAAGACCAGGAAACAGGTGCTCATCCAAGTTCAGGACTAATGGATGAGACTGTCTCAGAGCAAATTATGGACTTCTGTGTAATTGTCCTCTTCAGAAGATCCCTCTGTAGTACTGGAGACCTGCTTGGTAACTGCCATTGTGCCACAGCAGTAGTTCATTTAACTCTCCAGCCCCTGAGGTCTGGGAAGGTTGCCTAGCTTGAGGAGTACAAGGCAGAAGTGTTACTCACAGGAGGCTGTGTGTGACAACAACTGTGTGTTGGAAAAGTCCCCCCGTCCCATTTGAGGAGCCCAGAGCCACTCATGCACAGGTACTGAAGGGTCCTGGAAGCACCAGGGAAAGCTGAAGTACCTCCCCATTCCCCAGTCTTGCTGAGACTTTCACAATGTCTCTGGAAGGAAAAGTGAATGCAGTGTGGGTGGTCACAAAACCTTCCCCAATCACCCCACACAAACTTGACATTTTATGTGCTACTTTACAAGCACCAGTGAAAATGAGATGCACACAACCAAAGCATTTCTTTAGCTCCATAATGCAAGGAAACTTGATAAGGTGGTTAACTGCCACTTGCCCCAAACTGCCCCACCATATCAAGTGAACTCAAGCATATTTACCAGACTCATCCATATACTTTCCAAAGTGGATGCAGACATCAGCCACCACCTCTTTGTTCCACAAGACTATAGCCAAATTGTTCTACAGTGACTCAAGATGTAAGTACACACACAGCTGACAAGCTGCAAGAGTATAGGGAAGCTGAACATTAATGCAATTATAGACTATGCAAGCAAGCTGCCTCATGGGAAATTTATAATTGTACAGTGTTATCTTCAAAAAGGTAGTAAAAACCTCTTACAGAACTAGAACCAAAATATCTCTTTGACTGCCCTCCTATCATGCAGCTATTGAAATATAAATATTTTTTAAAGTGAGAAAAGAAACAGCTAGTATATTAGGAGAGGGAAAATAAAAAGTGCTGTTTACCCCAGTATGTCAAATGTTGTAAAAGATCTTTGGAAGAAGATACAAAATAATAAAAAAAAACCAACCCACAGGCACTTTCCCTAAATACTGCTATATTTTGTTGCTTTGAAATTACAGTGTATAAAAAACACAGATACATGGTGATCATATGTCTCATTGTGGACACCTGTTTGCTGAAAAGGTTAAAACTTAGTTGGGAAAAAAGGAACAGAAAGTTTGAAAACAGTTACATTAGACTATCATGAGGGATTTATTTTTGTAGTATTAGTCATAAAGTCATCTGGAATGATTACTTTCTGGCTACTACATGAAGCACAGGATGGCAGGGATTGTTAAACAGTCTATGCTGTCTCTTTGCATTGTGTGGGCTTGACTTTTTTTTTTTTTTACTAATTCATAGTTTACCAGTGGAACATAGACTACTCAGCAGTCTTTACCATGCTGGTGAAATAAAGGTTTCTAATAGTCCTCAGATTTTGTCTGTGTTTAGTTACATACTTTTGTATTGCTTTACTGAATTTGTCCACCCTCATCAGGATTTTGCCTCTTGTAAGTTACATGCAGGTACTGCTACTGATCCACAGCAACAGTGAGCATCAAGAGAATAGGTATTCCTCATGTAAAGCACTTCATGGTGAGTGATGGTGGCAGGTTCTGGCAATAACTATGTAATTACCTGTAGAACTATAATTTGGAAATCACACTACAGAATGACCAGCTGTTCTTATACAACGAGAAGCAGACCTCTATGCTTTTAGTGACGCATCTATTTTATAATTCCCTTCTTGTGAGGCATTACTTTTGTAGCAAAATCTTCCAGTAAAAGCTTGTTTCTAGTTTTGCAAGTGTTTATTTTGCAACACATGGAATAAACAAAACCAACATAACAAGACTTCCAGAGTCTGTACAGAGCCTGAAGGCTTGAGGAATTTAGCTCTTTTATCCATACAATGATTCGCTAACACCAAAACTTAATATTAGTGTTTGATAACAAGTTTCTCCCTATAACTGCAGCCAACTTCATTAATCACAAGGAAATCACATCTCACCTTTGCATATGGCTTTGCCACTCTACTGGCTTTGGGAAACAACAACATCTTTTGAAAATCAAAATCTAGAGTCATTACAAGACAGAAAACCTTTAAGATAATTTTATACAATTTGACAAAAATATCTGTTAAAACTACATCATCTTAGTTTCATGCATGTTTCTATCAGGTATCTCTGGTGACATATGAGTCATGTGCTACAAAAATCACAATCGTGTCTTCAGAACTAAGGTCCAGTCCATGACAGACTATGCAGAATGTTTTACTTCTTCAGTTTTAAATGGCAAATACCTAACCCTTTTCTTGAAGAATTCAGATGCAAGATTTTTTTCACACATTTCATGTTCTTCAAGTCTGAGCCTCCAGTAGTATGATTTGCTTGCTTTCCTATTAATAACTCACCTTTTCAATTTGAAGTTTGGGTGCCTGAAAATCTGGTGTGTTGCTGCTGACTGGACTAGATTAAATACTGATGAATAAGGATGGAAAAGTTGAATTAAGTTACATGCTAATGACCATATCAAATCCAAACTAATTACCAGTATTTAATGGAAAGTGCTAAATGCCAAAGCAACAATACTTATCAGCCTTTCAGTTTCTGTTATATCATAAATTACACTATATTTAATTTTCTGCCCCAAGCAGGTTTTCTTGTGATTGTTAATAGATAATTCATCTCCTTGTAGCTTAGTTGCTCCTGCAACAGTCACAGTTCAGCCTAAATTTGTCACTGAAACTGTGTCTAAAGCAGTTTATTTCTGGTACTGTCCTCAAATTTCAAGGCTCATTATATTTGTTCTTTGCAATGCTAAGCCACATAATTCTGTGCTCAAGTGGACAGACAAGTCCAATAATGAAACTTTTTTGATACTAGGCTTCAAAGAAGCTATTAAATACACATTTGCATATAGTTCTTCCTAGTGAGGTCTTCAATATTTGAGGGTAACTGCATGTACAGGAGACATGCTTCAGTCATTTTTGGGTCCAATGCTCTGCTCTTTGAACATAAGAAGATTATATTTCTTAGATACTTTTCCACTACAGCGACTATTAAGTTGCTGATTGCCAAAATACAAACATTTACTTGTACAGATTCCTTCATTTCTGAATAACAAAATTTTCTTGTACAAATAGTCTAAATTGTAGTTTATTCTTATTCTTCTTTTAATAATGAGCATATATAACATATAAAACATACAGACTGATTGTATTTATTCTGACATTTGTGAAATAAGTACTAAGTCTTTTGCTTTGTTTTTATTAATTTTAAGCTTTTCCAAGGGAAAGAGGAGCTTCATCATCCTGACTGAGGTCCAAATAAAAGGTTAATTTGATCAGTATCAATTAAACTGAAATTTTCACACAGCAATAAAAAAATGTAAATCTGCAAATATTTTATAAAACAAGCAAAAGTTAAGGCATTGATTTAGAATATATATTTACCATATTTTGAAGAAAAAAACCCAACCCTTACTAAAAGAAATATCAGTTGCAATAGGATCAGTAGCATAAATGCCCGATTTCAGGGGACCCAACACATTATCCAAAGCATAAACAATGAAAATTTGTAAGAACCTTTTTGAAGCTATCACAACAGTAGCAGAAATCAGCTTGTATACACATTTTTCTTATAGGTTTGTCTGTTAATTTTCATGGGAACATGTTCCGCTGTACATTTCAATATTCTAACAATATTACAGTGTTATGAGATTTACAGTCTTAGGTGGACTTTGCAGAACACAGCTTGCTCTTATTTTTTATGTGGGCATCTTGGTACCTGCTTGGTACTCTCATTGGATAAATAAACTCAGTAGGTCTGACCTGCTAATGTACTTTTAAAATTCCAAGCTTTTTTTCCTGAATGATTGACCTGAATATTCATTCTTTCATACTTCTATCTAGTCACCTTTCAGATGGATACATTTTAAACATAATGCATACTTCAGTCTGCAGATCAGTTAGTAAAATGTTCAATAGTCCAGAAATTTAAATGGTTTTATGATTAAAGGAATGATTTAAATATTGGTAATATGGACTTAACAATTTTAGCCCCACAATGCAAGGCATTGAGTAACATCCAAATTTCCTATTTGTTGAATTCTATACAACCCAGTAAATTGGATGAAAAATAAGCCTACACATGCATTTGAATCAAACCACATTCATCTCTCCCTCTTGACTACAGCAGTTTGAAATTCCACATATTTTTAGCATGTAATGCAGCAATTCATGTTACCTTTTCCTATTAACTGTGCAGGAAAATATTACTGTCAGAGAAAGACATTGTCAGAGGTTAGGCAGAGCCTGCTTTGTGGCAGAATAAATGTTACTAAAACTCATTACTTCAAAAGGTACAATCTGGCATGACAAAGAGTATCACGGAGGTGCTGGGAAGAATGTGATACCCTTCTCCCTTCAGCAATGCACAGGTCAGTTGGCAGTACTGCTGGTGCCCTAAGCTCTTTGCTTCAGGAATAGCTGGAGGCAGACTTTGGACTATCAGCTTGGCTGGTGTCATCCATGTTTGCATGAGCTATAAGGCCCTGAGAAGCACTCTCAGGTGGCTAATGGGAAATGTGATTTGGTGCAGAAATCCCCCAGCTAATTCTAGGCAAGACGGGTGCTGCATGTGGCTGGTAGTTGCCATACAATAATCCCACCCCGGTGCCAGAGAGGCGGAGCATCCATGCCTATGTGACACCTGAACACTGCTTATAATGGGAATGATGCTTCAGAGTGCTAACATCTTTCTCCTGCTGCCAGCTTGACCCTGTCTGGGCAGTTCTCTCTACAGAATGGTGTTGGGAAGCACAAAAATAACTCTAGCTGGCTGTACTCAGGTTCCACATGATCAACTGATGGTGCAAATTTGTTTCCACCAAAATGAACGCCAGGCTTCTTGTAACATATCTAGGGAGACATGCAGTGCATGGTGAGTGATTTCATAGCTGGATCCACTCTCTCTGCTCATGGCATGCTGCAGTTTCAGTACATGGGTGTGTGAAACTGATGGACTGGCATCTGTTGCAGACCACCAGGTCCTGCAGTCTGCCAATGGCTGATTATTCCTCCTTGTTTCTGAACTGGCTGGGGTAGCAAAGCTATATGCAAATCATTGCAGATTTCTGCTTCAACACCCAGAGTTAATAATTTCCAGTGTGTCATTTTAAAGATTTTTTGACAAATAAACTGCAATTTTCCTGGAATAGTCACAAATTCCACATCTTAAGTTCCAGCTGCTGTTAATGGTGTCAGCAAGACTGGTTAAGTTCACAACTTTACAAAACAGTTCAGCTCCAATTCTAATACATGTAAATTGAGAAAACACATTTATCTTTTATGTTTTGGAGGTGATCTGACCAAAAGATGTTTGGTTGGTTTGGTTTTTTTTCCCAAGTTTATTTATTTATTTATTTATTTTCATATGCTGTAGCGTACACCTGGATGCAAGAAGAAAAATTCTGTTGCTTTAAGAGTTTTAAGTTTAATTACAAATAAATTATTTATTTATGTTCGTAGACACATTTTTATTTGCACTTATAATGGGACAAAAAAAGATTTTCTCTAAACAAACGCCAAAGGACTTCACATTGGCAATGGGTTTGAGTAGAGATTACACTACATCTTGTTAGAAACTGTACTTACATTTTATTTAGCCTGGAATGTAGCTATCTGACTTTTAAAAGCAACTCCTGATGGTGATTTCACACCTCTTAACTTTTTCTAGTAAATGTTATTCTTGAATGTGCAGGTTTTGTAATTAATTGGAAGCTATAGTCGCCTGACACAAAATATGGTAGCTTTGAACCTCAGTCAGTGTAGTAGAACATCTGGTGTGTTTTGCTGCTTGCGTTACTTCTAGTTTATATTTTAAACTGTGATGGCAAACACAGTATTACACTTATTCCCTATAGCTTTTACAAGTCACAGGGCTTGTATTTTTTTTGTGTCCATATCCCTATAGGTTTGGGGGTTTTTTTTATTTTATTCCTATTGCATGTTCAAGAAAGTAGGACTTTGCCATCACTCATGGCCTCATTCCATATGGATACAAAAAAAAGTGTCAAAACCATTTCAAAAGAACTGCTTTCAGCCTACTTTAACTTAATCATTTTAAGGAATGCAAAGCCCACGTTTCTGAGTTTTATTTTCTATGGAAACTTCGAATTCATACAAATGAAAAATAGAGGAATGGGATTCATTTTCAATTTGCTCACTGACAGGATCTGACCACATTTATGTCAGCAATCATTTGAAAGCCTCATTCTGCTGCCATGTTTAGTATTGTCTACAATTATCATAGGGTTTTTTTACATGGAGATTCTACAGAAAAGAGTGAATTTAATGCTTTATTTCAGCAACAGTAAATCTCACAGTAAGGCATTTATTGAATCCCTGTGTAGATGCTTTAATTTGGAAGTCACATGTCTTCAGTTCAGTAGAGCTGAAATCTCTTAGGGATTAGGCTACTGATGGTTGCTTTCCTTCTGAATGTGAGAATCCACATGGAGCCTTAATAGGCTGTAACTTATGCATATTGACTTCACCTCTTTGGCTAATTTGTCCTACCTCCCCAAACAAAGTAGTCATCAATGTATTACAAATTGTACTTTGGTACCAACATTATTAGTCTGGTAACTGACTGCTTCTCATTTTGAGTAAGCGTGCTAATAGCAAGTATCAGGGAAATAAAAAATTCACAAGCTGATAAAGAAGTAATTGCATGTGTGTCATGAAAGTGGGGTATTTGTCTCATCATAAGCACCATGGAGTTTGAATTATCTGGTGGCTTGTGATAGCCTATGAAAATTATTGATAAGCAGGGTGGGAAATAATCACCACCTGTTCATTGTAATAGTTTTAAACAATAGTTTCTCTCCATATGTGGCAACCAGGTGAAATTATATACAAGGATCAACTGAAACACTGAAAAATTAATAGCTTATGTAACTGGGAAAAAAAGGCAACATCACATAATTTCTCCTAGAACAGACAGACATGGTTTATATTGTATTGGTAAGAAAGGTAACAGGAATATTCAGGTGAAATATTTCATCATACACTAAAATGCTTTTCTCTTCTTATTTCTAGTGCCTGCTTTGGCATCTGGAACCTCTTTAATGTCTAGTCTTATGCTCTTTAGAGGAGTTCTAACAAATCTACAAGCAACAGTACAGTAAGGAAATCAAACATGAAGGAAAGTGCATCATTACTGCCAACTTCTGTTTTCACACAAGAAAGTCTGGGAACTGTCACCTTCACCATAATACTACTCCCTTCGCAAAATCATGAGAAAATTTCTGCATTTGCTCAAGGAAGATAATCTTACAGATTCTGTCCTGCTTGTGAACTTTAAGAGTTAGTTTTGGCAGCTAAAGAAGGCTCTGAAACGGTGACCCTGACCCCATATTCTCACCTGTACATCCCACTGGAAACAACAAGGAGCCCTGCCTCACCAGTCCATGCTGACCCACCTGAGATACCATGTCCTCTGCATAGACCAGGCCACAGTGCATCAGACACTTGGTTAGAAACAGACCAACTGTAAATGCAAGACCACCATCTCTGAGGACTAGTTGATGCCTTTTATATTCATTCATCTGAAACAACAACATCTGTTTGTAGGAGACAGAAATGCTCCTAACACCTCAGAAAGGGGTATGGTGCTAAGGAATGGTGCTGGTTTTGAAGTATTATTCTCTTTCACTTTTCTGCTAGTCTTCACTGAAGTCTACATAGTCTCTCTGAGCAATAATAAGAATTTACTCTCTGGGGCAATGCAAGAAAAATCTGTAAACCTTAAAAACATATCAGACTATATGTGGATGGTTTACCTTCTAGAACCTGTTTCAAAGAGCTGATCTCAGCAGATGACTGTCCCCTTCCTCCAAGTCTGTGTTAACCCAGGAGGTGAAAGCACCATACCAGAAATTGTGGACTCAGCTACTGAGTTCAGCCCCTTCAGGTACTCCAGAGGCAGAGCAGGTTTACTGTTGTGTAAAGGTCTCCATGCAAACCATATATCATTTTATTCAGAAGGAGTCCTCATTATGGGGAATACATTTTCCTATATTTGGAGGAAAAGGTACTTGCTATGCAAGGACTATATCTGTTTTGAGGCTTATTGTCCAAGTAATTATTTCGTATTTGGTAACTGCATCCAGCTGCAAGCAGAGAGCAACTGAAAACCCTTTAACCTGACACTATAATATGTAAATCTATTTACTTGCAGGCTCCAGAGTGCTGCATTTTTCTCTGCTACAAGCACAAAAGTCACTAAGCAACAGTTAACACAGATGTATTGTTTTCATCCATTTCAGAGAAGGGTAGGTACATGTCTCCTGCTAACAGCCACTGACTTTGAGCTATTCATTTCTTTTTGACATGATCACACAGTCTTTAAACAAATAAATAAATAAATGAACAGGAAAACAGTAGGCAGAAGAGGACATCATTGTCAGATGTAACTATTTGTGGTTTTGAATATGCTGCTGATGGGAATGATACTCAGGTGGATTAAGAATGAGCCACAATAGGAAGGAGAAATACAAGAAAAGTATAAATTCCCTTAAGGGAACATATCACATTAAAATAGTAATTAAAAAATAGCAATACGTGAATTGTTCAAATGATGGGAATGTCTACAGGGCAAATCTAGACCAGGATCTTATTGCTCTAGGCAGTGTAGAGACATATGGTGAATGGAAGCCTTTGTCCCAAAGAATTTGAAATTACCTAAGAGAGAACAGTACATGTGGAAAGATACAGAACTCTTTTTTCCTGTTAGAAATAACAAAGAATGGGCCTAGGGGAATCCATGTCATATGCAAATTACTGTAGGTTCTCTCTCAGAGTTAGGGGCTTAAGCTAGATTCCCAGTCCTCCACTGCCTTGACTGTAAGAGATTTCACACCGTTGCACTTTTAGCACTTTTCATGCCAATTCTTGAATTCCTCAGTTACTGCTTTTAAGGACTGTTCTTTATTTGGGTATTAATTTTGTTGGTTCACTAAGAAAAGGATACATCAGATGTCTACACAGTGGGGTACCAATAATCACACAAAAAAAGACCTCTAATTAACCACCTGAACACCCTCAGACCAGCAACATATTTCTGCAGGGTAAACACACTTGCATATAGTTACATGAAATTAGATGTCCTTGTTAAAGATTTTAAAGAAAAGTTGAGAGGAGCTAGTGAGAGATTTTCACACAACTACCTTTCAGCCTGCTCAGTGGATTCCAATCTCCTCTCAACATCAGACATCTATATCTCCACATCAAATCCAGCCTCAAAGCCACAAACACCAACTGACTTCGTCACAGAAAAGCCAGAACAAAAACAACTTCATTTTCCAAACTTAAACCTCCTCAATAGAGCCTTGATTGTCAAGATACCCCACTTACTACTAAAGGACTGCAGAGAGAAAGCAGCTCAAGAACCACACACAGCTCTTGCCATAAACAATGAAGACACCAGAGTAGGAAGGCTGTTTTTCATTTCAGGTCATTACAAGGCGGGAGGGCAGCCCTACCTGCTCTCCCTGGTCAGTGGCTATGGGGTAGGCTGTACTCTAGAAAACATGTTGCTCACTATGAGGAAAGGGTAGGCAGATATCTATCTCTTTCTCCGCAGGAACATTTTCTCTTGCAATCTAAGAGGGTCTGAAGGCCCTCAATCTTTAACCAAGAACCTGTCTATTGTAGGACACAACAGTGAGAATCTGGCCTGAGCACCAGAAGAGACTGTAATGGGTAGAACTGGGATTGCTTCCACCAAACAGAATTTATATTGACATCTGGAGGCAGCATCAAAGAGGTGGCAGTAGAATAGTACATGAAACTTTCCAAGGATGAGTGATCTTTAAGCAAACTCAATCATCTTTAAGATCATGTGTCACTAAATAGCTGTGGTGACACAGGTCCCTAGGTCACCCTTTAAGATCACAACAGGAAAGCTCTGGAAATCTAGTATTTAAGGACAGTTATACAAAACAGTGAGGAATTCAAAGGCTTCGCCTTTACAATTTCTCCACCACAAGAAGTCTAGTAATACTGGAAACAAAAAATAGATTTTGGAAAAATGTCTCTTTTGTATTGCCAAACTTTCACCATTTACTCATGCAGAGTAAGAGAAGAAACATTTGTGACAATACAACCTTTAATTACATGTCATGAGCTCAGTGTCAGTATTGAGTCTTGTAGTGGATAAATTCAGTGTATGTGCTATCTCCTTTTTTAACAGCTATTAAAGTGAGAATAGGGGTGGTGCTGTGCTCTAGATGTTTTCCGAGTATTTCAGTAGCAAACAGAGATAAAATAACTGAATAGAAAAACAAATCAGATTAGAAACAGTAGAGTAACACTGGAAAAATTTATTGAGGATAAAAAAGTCCCATGCAAGTTTTTCTGAGCTTTTTAGCTTTTTTCTTATTCCCTTTATTTTGTTGTTCTCCTTCTAGTTTATTATTTGTTCAGCTCAGTTTGCTTCTGGTTCACTTAGTTTTGACATATGACTAAACAAAATTGCCAAGGGCACATAGATGATGGATGATACAATGATGGCAGACTTATTTTCATTCCAATTCTAAATTCTTTTAAATAGGACATTTTTCTTTATAAGTTCAAGCTACTGCATGCGTGAAAGTGGAGACGTTCACCTCATGTGACTGTAGGGGAAGAAAAGAGAAAGCTGGACTGCAGTTTTTCATCCATATTAACATTATTTGGATTCTTCATCTCTAGGAGTCATCATCCCTCACAATATTACAAAAAGAAAATGGTAAGTGCCTTCTGATGTGTTGCATAGCAGACTTCATTGGCTTCTTTCTCTGTCCTGGTCAGTAAGCAAAGAAAAGCACAGCAGAAGCATCACAGGCTTGCACTTACAGTTGAAGTGGTGAGCACAGTGCTGGAAGTTAAGTGGCAGCAGGAGAGTAGACAGTGCAGCTAGTGAAGCCAGTTGTTGTGAGTATGAAGGAAAGGCTGAAAAACCAAAACCCTGTTTTTCATACTATATGGTTGGGTGGGTAAAGAAACTTTGGTGGTTTGTTAGTGTGTGTGTGTTCACTACCTCTACCGATGGCTGGTGACACAGCTGGTGCAAAAGGAAAGGAAGGAAAATCTTGGAAAATACAGCACAGAAAATTATTTAGACCAATTGTATATTTGCCTTCATTTCCTTACCAGATCATGAAGAAGATACCGTTTGTTGGTCCCTTGCTTTTTTGTAATAGAGGTGTCCTGCCTTAACTGTAGTATCCTTGGGGTTTTCAGAAGAAGCTTTTTAGCTCTGCATTTCTATGACTGCAAAGAAAGGAAGGAGTATTGCCTTGAGTGAACAAAAAAAAACCAAACAAAAAAACCCTCCACATGTCCAGAGAACCTAAAAAAGGATAATTTGCCTCAAACCTCTTGCATATATGCAGAGTGCAAGTCAGGTTTTTGTGGTGATCAATAACATTTAGGAACATGATGTTAGAACTCTAGTTAAAAAAAAAAAAAAATAGGAAAAAAAAATACAAGGCCTGACTATAATGGATGGAATAGAGCATTTAGGACTTTTACTTTTCAGAGTAAGTTATGAAAGGACCCATTCCTGTTTTGGTTAGGTTTGTTTTTTCCTTTGTTTTCCCCACAGTAGATATAAAGCAATGGTGACATAATGGCATAGGTAGACTTAAATGCTATTTAGTAAGATTCAGACTTCCAGCTTGGAAAAAAACAGGTTTTTTTTATAATAGTCCTAATTCCTCTATTTCCCAAGTAGCTGGTAAATCAGACGGTACCGTAATGCTACAATTTCCAGACATAGGCAGGCTGAAAAATCTATTTGTGAAGCATGAATAAGAAGCTGTTTCAAGAGGGACTGGCACTTATAGAGTGTCTTTTCACACAGTCCTCATTGCTTCTCAGCAGTAGTTACATTCTTCCGGGCTTCAGACTGAAAACCACAACCTTTGGGGAAATCTTTCATATATTGTTTTTAAAGCAGACCAAGCAATCAGTTCCTGTAGAGCTGCACAGTGTTGTGTAGATTAACCCCTTACAGATAGTTCAGGATATCTGTAAACTAAAAGGCAGCGATGGAAAGTAGCCAGACAATCTAGTCTGATCTCAGTAGATAAATTCTAAATAACAGAGGCTAAGGCTAAAACATGCAATACAGTGCAGTGTTAAAGATATGTAAGCCAGCTCAGAATGCATGCTAAACACCACATAAATACTAGTTTCTATCCAATAAGAAGTGCAAATTTCTTAATGTGCAGTGTAAATGTGCCTTGAATTCTGCAGAAGAAATATTGATCTTTGTAAACATTTTCTTGCATAACCTCAACAGCATGACTTCTTCACTGCTCCTGGACCAAGTTGCTTTCTTGCTGTAGCTGTTCAAGGAATATCACTTGACCAGCTCTTCCAGGAGGTCTAGACTGGCTCTTTCCCTGCAGTTTCCTAAAGCCCATTTTTTCCTGAGCAGAAAGGAAATCTATCCTTCAAAGTTCATTTTTCTCCAGCCCTGTATGTCTTTGGATGTTTTAATGAGTATTTCTGATATTTTGTAAAGGCCAATAAAGATATTTTCTGAAATTTCTATTCTACAGCTACAAATTCTGATGCAGGATT
>JAAGNO010009439.1:0-13156 GCA_033439905.1 Ceryle rudis | reverse complement strand
CAGCAGCAGAGAGGGGGCATGGGGTGGGGGGAGTAGCTGTAGCCGGGGCAGCGGGGGAAGATGGGGGGGGGTGGAAAAAAAAGGGGTTCCAGTGCAGGGAGGATCCCTTTCCCCCCAGTAGGGGAAAAAATGGGGTGGGGGGGGGGGAAGCATTTTTTTTATTCTCTACAAGAGCATTTTTATAGTGTTCTTTTAGGGAAGCATTTTTGCTACAGATATTCAGAATTTTATAATAGTTCTGTATTATGCCTAAGAATACATGCCTTTGTAATGACAAGGATGTAGTTTTTGTATAGCTATATAGGGTGGTGATGCACACAGCACGCAGCAGAAGCACATCATCGAATGAGATCTCCAGCACATAGTTCTAATCATCCCTAATGCCTCAGGTCTGCTGGGGGGGTTGCACTGTAATTAGTTGCAACGCACTTTATTGTAGAGACACAGTGTAGGAGCCAAGGATTAACATCACTACAGAGGCATTTGGCTTCATTTTTGTATTGACTTTCTGGAAGTATTGCTTGTAAGAGCTAGTTCATCAGAGGAAAAAGCTTTTCTGATTAAGCAATTGCAGCAGCACTGGATTTAAACAGTTTCCAGAGCTAATGTATTTTCATCTCACAGAAAGGAAAACAGAAAGGGTCAAATTAATTTGTACTCTTAATCTCTACTTCACCACTTTGATGTGAAATGGCAGAGGTCATACAACAGAATTTGCCCCTAACAAAATACAGAGTGTTCCATAAGGATGAAGGCAAGTGTCTCAACAAAAATCATCCTTTGACATCACAGTTGCAGGTAGTATTTATTTGTATCTTCTGCTCTGCCTGTGATCTCAGTATCACAGTAGTGTCCATAGTGTTCTACAAAAACTTCCTAATCTGATGAATTACTTTTAGCTTCACATTCATATTGCATTGTCCAATCTAAATGTTTTTTCTATCACTCAGTCCTCTGACCTAGCATTAAGCAACTTCATGACCTTGGCTCATTTATCTTTTCTACTCCCCTTCTCAATTCACTTTTCCCTTTTTTGATAGAATGGTATGCAATCTGAAGTTCTGTAAATGATATATTAATATCATCAAAATTCTACAGTGTCTAGACTTACTAATGTCTGGAAGGCTAGATACTGAGGATTCATCCCCTTTATTTAAGGGAGAATTTTGTGGTACTTATCCCTGCATGTTATCTGAGAGTCCTTGGGTGTGGGGTGAAGGAAGCAGAAATAAAAAGCCCCGTTATTCGCAGTCCCACTGCAGTAGGCTTTTGACACCTTCCTAAAGGCATAAGGTCAGAACCTAATCGTGTGGAGTGCTTCTTAAACGCTCCTCTTATTATTTAAAAGGGCATTTCAAGTCTGTTGTATCTTTCAGAAGACAGTGGCATTTTTTCAAGATTTGTTTCAATGCTGCATTTGTTTCAAACTGAAATAGTCTAGCCCCAAATTTTAGCTCTTTGCACTTATTCTTCATAGTTCAATACACCAAATCTTTACTTGTATCTGTCTTACACAATTCAAAGATGTTCCTTTAATGTGATTATATTTTCAAGAAAGTAGCTCCTACGTATTTTAAGGTACTATAAAACAATGCTGCAGCCAATGGAATAACCATTCCTACTCCTTCCCTGCTCAGTTCCTTGTGTTTTTACAAACTTTCATTAGATGATCTGAGGAATAGCTCCAAATAAAACTACCACAAATGAAAAAAGTTCCTTATACGCTTGCTACTTTGATGAAAAGCAGAATGGGTAGAGTATGATGGTGCACAGGGAGTAGAGAACCGTATCTCTCAGAGGCAGGGCTGGCTTAAAGTGTTTATGGAATTATGAATTCAGCTTGAAAGATCAGTTCTGTCTAGTCAGCTAGAGAGAAAAGTTAGCAAAACCATGAACTTATGGTGTGCAACAGAACTGTTTTTCCTCCTGTGCTTATATCTAAGATCTTATCTTTTATTTTGAAGTGTATTTGCATATTTGTCATTTTCAATAGAAAACTGTGAACATTGTTTATGCCTCAGCAAATAAATAATGTTGGTTTATATCTGCATGAATGAAAGTAGGAAAGTCTCTGCAATTATGTATTTCATCTGCTAAAATACTGCTGTGATTTGAATTTGGAAAAGGATCTTTAGAAGAACTCTTTCCCAAGTGGGCAAATAAATACAGAGAAATATCCTTTTGCAAATATTATACAGAAACAAACTCTTAGACATAGAAAGGCCATTTTAGTTTCCTCGAGGCATTGAAAATTATATTCTCAAGAAATATATTCTATTTTCAGCCCACATCGTTTAAAAACAATATAAGGCACAGACTTCATAGTAAAACTGAAAGAAGGAAAGATTTTGATGAAGTACCATATCATGTGCTTCTGAGAAAATATACTGAAAACCAAATTAGTACTGTAATGGAAGGAATAGTGACTTCAAGGTACAAAATACTCCCTTTCTCCACTTATCAAACATACCTGTTGCCCCTAAATAAAAATTCTAGTGACTAACATGACTGCCACTATTCTCCACAGGTGTCATCTCTCTTCTTCAGCTTCTTAACTAGAGAATACAGATACAGCATTATGACAACAGTTCTCATGTTATCATCAGTTAACTCATGCCATTGTGTTACTTTACTTCAGCATCTGGTCAAAACATTGGTTCCAAAATTTTGCTAACATCTATAGCTTACTGGGTTTCAATATACAAGTTTCTTAGGAGAAACCTTGTTGGTTACATAAAATTTAACTGAAACTGTTCCCTGGATGAAGCCATTTACTTTGAGTACAACTCCCATATTACTTATATTGAAAGACATGCTTTCTGGTGTGATATGATTTAGGTAAAGGTCATAACTCATCACAACATTCTACAGCATTTGGTCTGCTCTGCTGTAACTTTGATGTACATAGGGCTAGCTATTTGGAAGTGTGGTTGCTTTTCCCTGTAATAAGTGAATTGTCTTTTGTTTCTTTCTATTTCCCACATAAAAGCTGTGGAGAAGCATAAAGAGGAAACATCTATATCGCACTAGCTGTGACTTCAGATCAAATCTGGGGATCATTTACACCAAAACAACAAGATGTATTGTACTTTACAGTTATTTAGGCCTGTGGATCACAATACTGAAGCTATTGTGAATGAAAAGGAAACCAACCACCTGTCATCATTGCAGTACTAGATATCCCACCTTCTATTGTATTAATTGTATAGGTAAATCCTCTCACACTGGGATGAATATTTCCTTTTCATATTTACATCATGATCAGTAGATCATTTACAGGTTCATTTTATTTGAATAAATGTACTATCATTCATCTCATCCGATGCAAGACCTGCATGTCCTGTGACAATTTTCATTTACATGCTTAATTTTTACTTATTTTATGACTTCCTATTCTTTGCAACCCAGTCTGGTGATGGAATTTCTCCCTGTAGTCATAATTCTCCCTTCTTCCTCTGCATGGCTGATTTTATCTTTTTTTATATAATAACTAATCCTTACAGGTTAACTCCTTGAGTACTTACATACATAGACAATCAAAGCTTGCAAGGTTTTGCTTGTTATCTATTTCCAGACATTTTATTGGATATGTGAAAAGGGCAATACTGGCATTTTTATTCTCTACAGGTATAGCTCACAGTCACAGAACATTAAAACGGATCACCTTCCCTTGTCAATTTTGGAAACAAAATGACTATTTGTTTGACAGTGGCTTTTCTTTGAGATGCAGTACCAGCTCTTTTACACTTGTGCTGTGCATCTAAATTATTGAGCTGAACATAGGTTTTACATTTCTTGTTTTTATATGTAGCTAGGCAGTAACATAATTAAACCACGCACCTCTGAAATGCAATATCATCGTTTTTTACATTAGATACACATTTTTAAGACTTAGGGACTTTTTTTTTTTGTTTGTATGGGTTATTTTGTTTTGGTTTTGGTTTAGTTTTGTTGTTGTTGTTTGTTTGTTTGTTTGTTTTGAAGTTCCTGGCTTAGTTTTGTTTCTGTAGCCTGTAATAAACTCACTTTTTTTACAGACTCTTTAAAACCACAGCAAGCCTTTCCTTTCTCTGTGAATTAACTTCATGTTATACCAGCAGCATTTTGAAAGGTTTTCTCCTTGTGTGAATTATTTTCCTTGTGTGAATTTATCCACGTGGTCAGAGCAGGCTCACCAGAAGCTTTGGACCTCTCATTTGACCTGCAAGGTAAACTGTGAGCAGGTTGGTAAACAGAGAAAAGTGACTCAACTTTGGTTTTCTAAAGAGCCTAGATAAATAAATGAAACAATGCTATGGATGTATGAAAGCATGGGATGGGCTTCATTCCATGTTTTCCTCATTTTCCATGTTTTCCATTTGTTTTTATATTTTACAGAATTGACCTTTCTTCACTGCACTCCCATCTATCCCTGCACAATAACACATTAGTTGAACTTCATTATGAATAACTCTAAGTTTTCATATTAATTAAACCTTGTACTCTCTGTACCTAATCTAAGTTTTTTATTCTGTCACTTAGCAGTGGCATAGTGGTTTGCTACTTGCTCCTTTGCTGAGGTTATTTAGCTTCATTGCTAAGTGTCAGGGGAGGATCCAGACCTAAATCTTCTCTTTGTTTTACTATATTTCCCTTTTCTGCTTTCTCACGTTTGTGAGATGAAACAAAGCATGAAATGCTTTACTGAAAAATCTTTCATTCTCCTGAGTACTTGTATTCCATTCCCTACTTCTCTCATCTGGCACATGTATTTCTTAGCTGATGCACATTTAGCACTTCTACATCTGTTCCCAGATGACCAGATATTATTAATTAGATCTGGAAAATATGATGCAAAACTTCTCTCTGAATATTATCTGGAATTTAAATATGAATGAAGATCCCTACTTGACCTTGCTGAGGCAAAGAGTGTCAGGGATTCTGCAGGGCCATCTTATAACTACATAAGGCTCCCTCTGCTGAGCTTGTGCTGATTTGTTAAATGAAAGCATTTTAATGGCATACAATTTTTTTTACAGTCCAAAGATATTATCTTTTCAGTGCAGAATTAAGGCATCATAATATTTTGTTTGAAAAAGTCAGGTAAAGCAGGTTAGGGAAAACTATTATAAAGCTTTATGGAAGATAGAATTTGGGTCTGAATATTACAAACATTTTTAAAGTGAAATTCTGAGAAAAAAAGGATGTAATTTGCAGGTTGGGATTTTTTTTTAGATGAGTAAGAAGAACTATTTTCTATTCAATTGGATGGAAATTTTCAATCCATGTTAGTTTAGGGAAGTACTGTTTTTTGAGTGCAAGGTAGGGAGTTAATTCACATAGACTGGAAGCGATCATGGAACTTTGTGATGAGACAAGAAGATTTCATAAGGGTCTCTGATCTTAAGGATCAAGTGTGTCTGATCTGTTCTTTCCTCCCCATCAGTTTTACTCCATCCAAAACAGCTGTGATGTATTTGTTACCTACTAGACACCAAGTAAATGGCAAAACTCATGAGGGAACTTTTCATGCAGAGAGACCTTGAAAGTTCTGCAAATGGAGGAAACAGAAATGTTTAAATCCCTTTTTTTATTCTAAAGTGCTCTCTAGTAGCAGTCATATATCTTAAACAGGAGGAAACACTTTTATTTTATTATTAATAGACATAAGTTGAAAACTGTGTTTTGTGAGAAAATTGCTTTCAAGGCTTTGATGTTACTCTTATCATATGACCAGGGTACTGATGACCTTATGTATAATAAGGAGCAGTTTTCTTTTTCAGCACCACTGTCAAGACTGTTAGTCTTTGTTGTCTCTCCTTCCAAGGACAATCGACTGGGAATAAAACATTACAGAATGAAGCATGCAATCTTATAAACTACACTGCCTGCTGATGAACTTTGAGTAGTTTAATGGGGGGGGGGGAAGTGTTGAAAAGTGTGGAATAATTCAGGTTAGTCTCCTTTCCATGAGGCATAAGGTATAGCTAATAAAATTTCAGTGTACTACACAGGAGTTATTTTTTGATACAAAATCCACTACATGTATATAAAATGAAAACTTAAGATATATACATTAGGGCACATATCTACTGAGTGAGTCACTGAGAGAAATTTTGTTATTTCTTAATGTAGACTAGGTGTGAAAGCTAATTTGGTGAATCACATCTCCCTGATGTCTAAAGCATGAAGTGGGCATTCTCTCACCTTGTTTAAAACTGCAAAAGCCATTAGCTGTCAAAAATTCCTGCAGTTCTATTTGTAGCAAATCAGTTTGAGTATGAATTTGCAAACCTTATCAGAAATTCCAGATACGTGTGCATTTGAATTCTTTGGGTTTTTTTTTCCTTTTCCCCTATGTCAAAATAGTTCAGCAAAAGACTCAGCATGCTACCTTTTTTGTCTTCATTTTCTGGGAGTGCTGGGAGTACTCAAATGTTCATAATTAACAAAAGTGTAAAAATTACATTAATAGTTCTGTTACTTATTTAGTACTGGAACAGTAGGTGACACCTGGTTGCCACTTCTGATATTTCAGGCAGTGATGCTAGAGCAAGCAACTTTACTGGCACAGAGTTGTTTTCAGGGTTTTCATGATCTAAGCTAATATATTAACAACTCAACACAAGCATTATTCATTGGAGGATTTGATAAATTTTATTAATGTGAAAATACATTATTTTTAGGCTCAGAAACATGTTAATCAAGAGAAACTCCCTTAAAACACACAAAGAAGAGGTGAAAATGTTATTTTTCTTATTCCATTCCATGATACATTATTATTTTAAATTTCTTACAAGTCAATGCAATTCTTCAGCATAATGTTGGTCTCCTGTTTAACAGCTCTGTGTTTCAAGACTGAACATTTTTAATACCCTTTTTACTCTCTCAGTGTTAAAAACTTGCCCTGCTCTTTTCTTAATATTCTTCAATTGTCCTTTTTTGCCTGTATGTGCATTAAATCTTAATCACATAGTGTTGAAGATTGCTGTGGCTATATTTAGACTTTTATACATATAGGATCAATAACGGAGATGTATGTACATGCAAATTCTCTTCATAGCATGTGTGTTTCTGTCTGTATGTAAAGTAATTAAAATACATATAATTGTACGTGCACATATACCTCATACTAAAATATTTTTTTTTGTCTCATCAGTTTCATAAGTCATAACTTCAGAATTTCAACTGCATTATGTCGCTTCAGATATGACATTGATTAAGATTTCTTAAGGGTAAATAGTAAAGGTATGCTGTCTTCATACATTATCATTTTACTTCCCATGCCTTTAGTTTTCTTTTTTTGTCTTTATCAGATTGCATTTCTTTCGATATAGTGAAATTAAAAATAGTACACATAGAACCATGCAAACATTATTTAAGTTGGAAGGGACTTGTGGAGGTATTCTAGTACAGCCCCTTTATTCAGAAAAGTTCTTAATAGAGTGGTTGTTCAGTGATTTGTCCAATGATGGAGACTTCAGAACTTCTTTTTGAGTATTTAACCACACTTCTGCTAAACAAGCACTTTCTCCAGCACTTTAACATCTTGGTGGCCTCTGATGGATTTGCTCTAATATACCAGTATCCTTCCTACACTGGACATAGCATTCCAGATGCAGTCTTAGAAGTGCTGAATAGAGGGGAAAGATCACATTCCTGGATCTGCAGACTACACTGTTAATAATACAGCCTGGGATGTGTTTGGCCTCCCTCACTGCAAGGGCACATTGCTGGAGTATTTTCAACTTAATGTCCACCTGGATCCCAGATTTTTTTTCTGCAGAAATTCTGTTTCTAGGCAACTAGCCCCCAGTCTATACTGTTGCCTGGAGTTGTTCCACCCCACATGAAGAACTTTGCACATGTTTTTATTTAACTTCAAGAGGTTCCTTTCAGCTCATGGCTCCAGCCTGCCCAGGTCCTTCTGAAGAGCAGCCCTGCCCTCCAGCAAATTGATTGCTCCTCTCAATCTAGTATTGCCCACAGATTTGCTGAGAATGCATTTCATTCCATGCACCAATCACTGAATCACAGAGGAGGAGACTGTAGGTAGAATGTAAGAAAATCTTGTGCCCAAACATGTACTGAGTTCTTTTTAAAATCATTATTGAAGTTACTTCCTTACTTTTTAGGAGTAATATAAATTCAGGAAGGAAAGGTCTCCCATCCATGATTAAATAACACCAAGCTGAATTATTATCAGTTGAATTAACTATTTGATCAGCTACATCTTAATATATCAAGTAGGACTAAATGAAAATCTTGAAGGGTTTGGGTTGGGGGGGCAGGTTGGTTGTTTTGTTGCTGTTGTTGGAAGTGGTTTTTTTTAATATTAAACCCAAACTTTTAGACTTCTGGTTTTTTACTCCTTTTGTCTCTCAGAGTCATGAGAGTACTAGTAGACTTTAATGGATATAGTCAGCCTCATCTGAGGCATCCATCCATACCCCCAGCCCATGGGCCCAGGATTCCTACCTAAGCTCAGTCCTGGACAGCCTGTTCTTGTTTGAGCTATGTCCAAGGTGTGCCTGTCTCCAGTCCTATCTCTTCTTTCTTGTTTCCTGGATGGCCTCCTCTGAAGCATACTGTACCTGTTTCCACTCTTGTCTTTGGGCATGTCTCTTACTGCTCCTAACTGGCCTTCATGAATTGGACCTCAGATCTGTTTGGTTTTTTTTTTTCACTTGTCAGGAGATGTTGACGAGTCCTGTTACCAGCACCTAGCACTGTCCACTGTGGTCAGAGCCCATAGGACACAGCCTGTGCTGGGGTCACAGCTCACAGCTAACCTTTCCTTAAGGAGCAGCTTCATTTCTCTAGTCTCTGACACCAGAAGGCTAACAGTCTATACCAAATTCATCCTGAACAGATGTTCTCATCATATTTTGGGCCAAATTTTAATGCTAATTGAGCTTCTGCATTTTTTGTTCTCTAAATAATTTTCCAGTTAACATAATTGATATTTCTCCATTCACTGTAGGGGCTTACTGGCTGACCAAAAGCAGAACACTTAACTGACAGTACAACATAACATATGAAGCTAATTTCCGTGAAGGAAGCTGTCTCAGTATGTAAAGTCAATTTTTCCTAAGTCCTAATGTCTAGTGCTTTAAAGACAGCAAAAATGAAAATACGTGGTCATTAAAATACCTTTGTTCAACAGTGCAATATAGAAGAGAATAGGTTCCTTATTGTTGTCAGCTGTGCTAGAACAGAATGAGTGTAGAATAGGTATAAAGTGTCATGTCTGTGTTGGTTGTATTTTATATCCACTTTATGTACATTTTGCACTGGTAGAGAAAGATGTATAAACTGAAATCCTAGACTGAATTGAGGCTGCTATATCTAAACATCTTTATCTGAGGCTTATCTGAAAAAAAGATAATTCTTAGGGTTTTTTTCCCATATGCGTTATAAAGAACACAGCATAACAAGAAGTGACTCTGTTTGTTTACCTATTGTATGGAACCTTTTCCTATTTTACTTTGCATCCAGAGTTATGCAAGAGTTAGGGAATAGAACTATTTCTGAGAAAATCTAACTAGGTCAGCAGGAAAGAGTCACTTTGTCCTCTGAAGCAGCCCCTCCTCCCTAGTTTATCTTGTGTTAATCTCAAAGGACTTGTTATCTACTCACAAACTAACAGAAGGCAACAGTGGAATTTTTAAGGAGTATTTAAAATCCATTCCATTACAAATATTTACTGATGTTAGTAGATATTGATTTATGATGTGTTCTAGCAGTATTTATTGTAATTTCCTTATTTATGAGTATTTGTAATAACACGTTAAATCTATTATTTTTATTATTATTTTTTAATAACTGAGTGCAAGGGTTACGATTTAATCTTCTCAACTTTCTGTTAGACTTCTTGGCAGTTCTTGCTATCTCAAAAGCTGTATTCACTGACAGATATTTTAATGGTTATCAGTTTGTTATCTAGAACGGCTGTTTCTGTTGTTTATTCAAGGGCATTTGAGCTTTACATTCTTTTAAAGCTAATTAATGTAAAGCATTAAAATATGAATATCCTGAAAGGTCAGAAGAAAAACTGGAGGAGTACAGATCAGTAGAAATAGAAGTGGTTTGGGTTATTTTGTCCAGTACATCTATTTAAAACAAATTACTAGAAAAATTGCTCTATTTCTTTCATTATGTTTACAATGTGATTGCAACATTAGTTTTAAAACATGTCCCTTCTCTCCAGCAGTTAGGCTGACTAAGACAGAGGAGATATGGTTATAATGTTTCTCTGCTAATCAAAGTTATTCAGGTCTCCTGTTTTGCCAAATATGTACTTTGGAATGACACAGAATGAAGGAAATGCAAATTGAATAGAAAGAAATTCTTATACTCATGATTCTCTGTAGCTTATGACCAAAATATATTTGGGATGAAACATAGTTTTTTGGGTTTTCTTTTTTTTTCCACAGTGAGACTTAGTTCCCGCAACTGAATGTAAAGTAAGTTAAGTTTGTTGTGCTATACCTCCAGTGTGGTGGCTGGAGGATCTGGAGTGCCATTTCAAGGCAGGAAAAATGCCATAACAAAGCATAAAGCAGAAAAAAAATTATATGTTCTCTGGTACTATAGTTTTTCTTGTACTTGGCATGCCAGGCAAGCTATGGAAGTTTGTAACACCTGGATTGTTTTTCCAGTTATAAATAAGCATTATAAAAAGTAAGATGTTACATTGTTGCTAGAAACTGTGTATTTACTTTTTCAGAACAACATGTCTTTTCACCCTCAGTGTAAATAATTGCCCATCATTCCACATTGCATGTTACTTTTGTGTGAATAAAGATCAAGATCTTGCTGCAGATGGTAATTGGTTATCATCTCAGGGAGACGTTCTGGATGGGAGTTGATGTTCATATAAAAAATAAAACAAAAAAGTCCCCCAACCCCTTGTGTTTTTGTGACTAGTGAGTGTCACTTATTACTAAAAAATAGGTTGTCTGGTTGTCCTTGTTCTTTGAAAGGCGTTGAGACTCTCCTCTCACCATAGTATTCCCAATCCTTTTTTACTACATTTGCTTCTTGTGCTCCTGTGCAAATTCACAAAACCCAAAAGAGTACAGGAATGTGGCACCTGATTGGTGGCACCAACAGTAACACGAAAGTGCAGCTTGTTACTTTCCTGCAAGCAGTCTTTTTACAAGTATACTACCTGTAGTAAATACCTGTTAATCAAAAGAGAAAACAAATAATGCGACTGCATTTTGGTTCCTAACTTCTGCTTTCACTCTTTTTCATCTCTCCCATTTCTATGCGCCTTGGCATCTAAAGTTTTCAGACTGCAACTTTTACAAATCTAACACAGAAGTCCTTTCTACTCTACTCTGCAGCCCTGTCAGCCCAGGCCTTGCAGACTTTTTATATCCAAGCTTTTCAAGCTGCAACAGTCAGAGCTCTTTAGCCCTTTTTTCTGTAGACATACAGGCCTTGGCAGCTAAATTTCCTGCACACTTTGAGATCACAGGCACATAAATAAGTTTCAGCTCACACAGTATGCAAACAAAAAGTGAAAAGATTTATTGAAAGTGAAGTACAGAGAGAGAAAAAGGAAAACAAAACACCAATAGAGGAAGGGGACCAGAGTAGCTGGCAGAATTGCTATGCTGGATTAAATCCCAACAGAAGCTAATAAACTATTTCTGCATCTTCCTGTGAGTAGTCCTCTGTTTAGCCAGGAGAGGAGGAGTTCTGAAAAGCCTATTTCTAAGACCTCATCCAGAAATATCAAGAAGGAAATTGCTAATATGAAGCAGTCAAAGAATAATTTAAGGGTGACTGTCCTGGGTCCTACATCTCAGTTCGGGAAGTCCCAGGTGGAGATCAGTAGTCCTGAGCTCACTTTTGAGAAGGCAAGGAGTATATGAATTATAGCAGGATTTAGCAAATGCACTAGGAGTTGTACAAGTCAGTGGAAGGAAAGGGCTCTGCTAGTGACTCTTCCCAAGTACCTGTACCCCAGGTGAGACAGACTAAACCAGGAGTAAACAGCTTTAGTCCCTAAATGAATCATAATAATTATGTGTGCACCAAGAGAGCACAAAGTAAGGACTATTTAGTGCATTATAAACACATATATATCAAATAATTATCTATTAAAAAATATTTTTTTAATCCAATTTGACTGCTATTGAAATGTCATTATTAGAAAATGGTGAACATCTAATATATTAGCTTGTGTGGCAACAGTGTGCAACGACCCATGAGGTGGGCTTAGCAAGAACATTTCCACAAACTCAGAAAGAGAGATCAGTTTTGTGTGTATGGGTTAACACTTTCCCCAAAGAAGTGATATTTTCATGCCATTTGTAACTAATGCTAGGAAAAAATGAATGATCCCATTGAAGTACAGCCTGTGTTTATTAAAGCACATCAGTCTTGATATGGCATATAATAGTCTATACCTTAATTCTGTTTCACCAGCTGTTTTTGATGACTGTGATGAAATTTTAGGTGACATTACAAATAAAAGAAGTGTTGTGGAAGTATGTAGGCTCAACACTTCAGTAACATTAGTATCAACACAGTTTACATAATTTTATTCTGCGGAGTCAACTGATTGTGAATCAAACGATCTATTAACGTGCCAAAAGGTCAGTGTGACAGAGACAGGCTTCAGGACAGGTAAGACTGCTCTGGGAAGGGATCTGTAGCTATAAAGGCCGACAAAAAGCTCTTTTTGGGGCTTTCAGAAGCCAGGAAAAGCCCCTTTGCCTGTACTGGCTGTCGGTTGGTGGGTGGGCAGCTGAGAGAGCCTGGTTGGAGCCAGCTCCACCAGCCACATTGATCATGCTATAAGAAGCCTTGAGCAGGGCAGCACAGGGTGAGTAAACAGTGCCTGTGTGTGCCCCGAGGAGTGCTGCAGCTGTTTGCTGTTTGTTGGGCAGGGTGCAGATCCTCTGCCGGTGCACAAGATAACTTCTATTCCTCTATATGTCAGAGGTCAAGGGCTCAGGGTGACCTTGAGTTGCAAGGTGTCAGTTGCTTGTAGAGATCCAGCCATGGTTGCTACCAGGATGAAGGCTGTTGTTAGAAAAGCTGTGGGCACCTAGACAGAGGCCCCACACAAACATGTGGGTGTCCAGGCCTGAGGCTGTGGAGAATGCAGGAACCTGGCGCTTGCAGTGCAGGGTAGCAGAGACAATGCCTGTGTCAGATG
>JAAGNO010009437.1:86370-100542 GCA_033439905.1 Ceryle rudis | reverse complement strand
CCCACCCCAAGTTTCTTCTCCAAAGTCACGATGATATTTTTCTTTTTGTTTGTAATGTTTTGGGTTTGGTTTCCTGTTTTTTAAATTTTGGTTTTTTTTGGAAAGGTTTTTTTTTTTGCCTTTTGGTTTTTTTTTTTTTTTTTTTTAACTGCTACAGTGCTTTGTTTACTTTGTGTGTGCAGTGCTTAGTGAAGTGGGACCTGAACTAGTTATCTCCTCAAGTTACTCTGACAAAATGCACAAAATCGAGCAATACTGCAGCAACAGCATGGCCCTTTCCACTGGTCATTGCCATCCTCAGAGCTCTTCAAGAGCCCTGCAGCCTCTCTGGAGCACAGGGAGCTCTGCTAAAGGTAAAGCTACTGGTGTGTAGGAAGGAGAAATTAGGTGTATCTTGCATTGGAGAGGGTAGTAGTTGAGACTACAACAGAGATTTATCTGAGACTACCTGGGATGCTTCTGAGAAGGGTGGAGACAAAAGGATCTCTTGAAAGCTCTGAGGTTTTTATTTATTTCTTGCTTGTTTTTTTGGAAGTAAAAATCTCTCTCAACTAATGCCTGATTGAGCCAACTGGCCTTCTCTGTAGCCTGTAAATCACTTTTCACATTAGAAAAAAACCTGAAAAGACAAGGTAGGCTGGCAGCTTGGGGATATGGTAACACCTCCGCTGGAAATGTAAGCAAGAATAATTGCTTCTAGAATGCTCGACAAACAAACCAACACTTAATTAAGAATAATAAATCAAGTAAGGGAGGGAAACACTTGAACATCTATCCCATACTATCGCTGAACCTGCAGGCAGGTTATGATTGCTCAGGGACATTCTTCCGCATTATTTGAACACTGTGTAGGGGCTCTAATAGTACAACAGGGGCTTCTGTTCAACAGAAATTATTTCTCTGCTGGTCTGGTGTGTAGAAGGGCAGGTGGTCTGCGGTGGGAGGAAAAACATGCAGATTCCTGTCAACTACTATAGTGAGGGTGAGGCTCTAAAGGTCACAGTGGTTGCTCTGGATTTTGTCTGTCAGGAGTTAGATGGATCTTAACTTTTCTGGTTATTCCACCCTTCTGGACTTTGCTTCCTAAAGGATTCTCCCAGGCTATGTTTGCAGTTGGAACTGCAATTTAGATGATTACCACAACTTGTACCAATGAGTGGTAGGACTTGCTTGAACTGGAGATGCTATTTAGGTGGCCTCAGATATGTGGCCTGCTGGGGGAAGGGACCCATCTCTTGAAACCAAGACTGAGAGAAACCAGTTCCTACAGTCTGTCTCCTGTGTTGACAGCATGGACTGGGTTTCCAGCAGGCTTCAGAAAGGGCAGAGGTCCTGTCCAAAGCCCAGTCTGAGGCACCCAAGCAACCTCTGTCCTTTGTAATGCTTTGAGTATGTTGCAGTTTTCTGTAATGAGAGGCTGGGTGAGAGCTGAGCAAACTGTAATTTTAATTTAGACTACATCCTGGGGTTTTAGTCACAAAAACTATATTTATAACTTGGAAGGGAGGGGATTCTGCTGTTGCTAACTATCGCATCCAATGGATGTGTGGGAAGGTTCAGAAAATGATGGCTAAACCTTTTGAGAACGACTGGATATTTGACATTAATGAACAAAAAATGCAAGGCTAAAGCGTCCCAGATGCACAGAATTCAATTACTTGGCAGTGCAGGTTGATTTCTAGTGTATTTTGCAGTACATTAGTAATTGATCCATGCAGTATTTGTAATTGCAGAGGAGCTCTAGATGAATGTTTGCTGTGATTGTTACAAAATGTTCAATGCTGGGAATGGAATTTCTCCTTGCTGTGATTGTTCATCTGATTTATGGCTAATAGGAAGTAGCTTTCCCTCTCCTTTCTACAGCAAATTGATCTTGATTCTTCTTTTAAAAAAATCTCAGTGAGAGGAATTGTTCCATTAAAAAAACCAAACAAACAATCAAAAAAACCCCACACGACAGAAAAAACAATATGAAGTTAAATCACAGTGAGAGCTGCTGCCTGGTGGCTATGCTTGGCACACCTCCCATGGCACAGACCATTGGGGCTTTTGCACTGATGGTCACTCTGTGACTCTATCTCTGTGCCCAGGTGGCAGCTGCACTTCCATTCAGAAGTGGGTTTCCAAGAGCCCAAGAGGTTCATCGTCCAAATTCTTTTAAGCCCAGAAATTAACTGACAAATCTAATTTCCGTCTTTGTCTTTCTCTCTCTCTCTCCCCTCCTTCAAATCATCAGTGATCCTGCTGTCTGAAGGAACCTCCCAGCTCATTCTGTCATTTCTCTTGTGCATATACTCTTGTTTTGGTTTGTTTTTTGGTAGAAGCTGGACTTCCCAGCTGGGAAGATAGGAATCACTCCCTAGTGGTTTCCCATCTAATTCCTGGACAGGCTAAGAAAGGTTAAGTTTCCAAATGGGGCAAAAGAGGGTGTGTTTAGTCTGGTATGTGCAGAGAGCCAGCTGTGCCACTGAATCTCATAACGCTTTCTGTGTCCTGTTTTCCTTGGCTGTACAACAGTGATTAAGCCTGGAAGGGATCCCACAGTTAGAGTGAGACTTAGTTCTGCTGAGTCTCTCAGTCTCTGAAAGAGCTGTGGTTTTATGGAAAGTCGTCCTCCAGGTTGCTTGTTTCATATCTACTTCTTCTAGGACAATTTATGCCTATTTCTGAGGTAATTGAGACCACGATTGGCTGTCTCATCCTTGAGTTCCTCTGTTTTTCTGTCCTACAGCGGAATGGACTGGTATTTTGATTTTGCTGTCTGACACCAATCCAGCTGAGCATGCACTTATTTTCAGCAGCTTAGCTGTATAGTTGCAACAGAAGTGAAACACCTATCAAAGGTCACAGCTGGATGAGAGCCAGCATGCTCAGCAGAGAGCCTTGAGCAAACACTGAGGAGAGAGGCGATCCTTTCCCTACAGAGTTATGATATTGGTTAATTGCTAAATATAATGGGTGGAAGAAATGAACAAAGTGCTACGGAAGGGTCATCCCACAGTAGTATTGGCACATGCTCTGCTTGTAGTGAGCTTTGCCAGCTGCCTTGCCATCATTAGTAGCACAATGTTTTCTAAGTGTTTGAAAGAAAAAGGGCATCAGGAGACTAGTAAAAGAGTATCTTGGCAGCTGGGAATGGGAAAGGGGCAGGAATACTTGCCCCGTGGGGTGTGAAAGGCAGGGTCCTAGTTGTTACCTGTACAAACATCAACCCTTTTCCTCCTGTGTTTGAGTCTCTTCATATGCCTCTCTCTAGGCTCAGACAGCGAACTTGGTGCTAGAAGATGGGACGAAGATGAAGGGCTATTCTTTTGGCTATCCCTCCTCCACAGCAGGGGAAGTCGTATTCAACACTGGTCTTTCTGGGTAAGGCAAAAGCAAATGAGTATAAGCATCTGAACTTCTCTGGGAGCTTGTTAAAGTGTGAAAGCTTTTTCCAACTCGCGGGGTCCTGATCCAAGCATGTAGTGTTCTGTATAAGAAAACACTACTTCAGGGATCCAGAGCCGGAGATAGCTGAAGAGACTTCAGCTTGTGTCCTCTTGTGTCATAGCATTTGTGGTGATGAGCAGCTTTAAAGAACACTATAACAAGCCATGATAGAGATGCCCATGTAGGGATCTGACCCTTCACATTGAAATGCAGCCTTTGCTGAGTCAGAACAGAGGAGCTGTCTTTGTTCTCCCTCCAGTGCCATGATCAAATATAGAGTTTTGAAGCATCTTCAGCTTTCTGGGTAATGAAACTTGGCTTCCAAGGGCAAAATATTTAAATCTCGAGGTTCTAAAGTTGGTCACCTATATGACCCATCCCTTATGACATTTGTTGGCTCATGTCACAGTTAAGGATGTATTTAAACTCTGTGCCATCTCCAGCTAAAGGGTAGGATCAGATTTATGCCTAACTTAGCATGACTCTTTTGTCCTCTTGCGTGATAGAAACTAGTAGCTGGCTTAAGCTGGCAGCCAAATGCTGCAGGTGCTTTTTTTTCAACTGCCCAGAGGAATGAGGCTTTTGTTTAGGAGAGGAACATGTCCCTGAGGAGCTAAGACAGCACTGAGGTGGTAGGTGCTTGAGCTTTTTCTACAGTCGTTCATATCTGTCCTTGCCCAGATGCCTTGCATTCCCCAAATTCCGCTCTCCTTTGGAGAAACCACAATTCACAGGATGAGTTTTTAAATTATCTCATTGGCGAGAATGTTAAATTGCTGCGGAGGGGAATCTGTTTGCAAAGTTTTGCACCAGGAAGCAATTATTTAAGTATTTTGACAGCACTAATTACTGTCTGTGTTAATATACCTGCCAACAAGCAACTGTTTAATATAGATCAGAATGATGGAGGGCACCAGAGTTCTCTTCTTTGTGATAGATTATGGGCAATAAATCTTGTCACATCACAAAAGTCAAGGAGGACCTGATGGATTAATTTCCCCTCCACATGTTACTGTGGCAGCAGAAGCTGTGTTTGCTCATTTTCTAGTGCTTTGGAGAGGATGCCTGTGAAACAGAAATCTCTGCTATGCTGGGGAGCATATGGGCATGGAGGGAACTTTCACACTGTAAGGTTGTATCTTCAGGAACATGACCTTGATTGATTAGGAAGAGAGGAAGATAAGAATTTGCAGCATTGTTGCAGATTGTAAAAGTGCAGATTTGCTACAGGGATTGCTGTCCAGTGAAGGAAACCCTGTAGCTCTGCCTAGTGCTCCAAAGCGTGGAGATCAAGACCTTAGGTATACAGAGGAACCCAACTCGCTCTTGTCATTGACACTGTATGAGGCTTAAGTGTCTGTGTGAAGGAGGTGCCCAGGGTTGGGGCCTTTTGCAGCCTGTCTGGGCACAGAGCAGTTTTGTTAGTGCAGGCAGCAAGAGGCTAGTACAGGGGGGGATTGTGCCATGGCTGCTGTTAAGCCTCAGACCACGTGGTTGTTTCTAGACACTGAGTGGGGTCAGCATGCGCTCTGTACTGGGATGGTTAATATGCTGCTCTGCACCTTGTCTCCTCATCTGGACTCCTACATTCTGATTCATGTCATAGAACCAGGAGTCAAAACACTTTATGTACAGCTTTCAGGCTTGAAGTAGCTAAAGCTGTCTGAAATGTTGCCACATTCATCTGGAATACAGGGCAGAAAGCACTGTTTTAGGGGTGGAATGTTGAATTTCTTTAGAAAAGTGTGAGGATGAAATTTTCAGAAACATTTGCTCAAAACAAAAATAATCCTAGTGTTGCAGCCATCTGTTTGCTATAGGAACGAAAAGAGATGAGATTTCCAATTAAGAAAGAAGAATTACAACCCGTAAAACATTCCCATGTTTGAAACATCTCAGTAAATGCATTTGCCTTCAATAAGTCTTCGTGTGTTTCCAGTTATATTCTAGTGAGAGAACTGATTGACGGGACTTTACTGGAATTGGACAGGCCTTTGGGCAGGCACAGCAAGGAGACCCTGCACCAGCTTTGGAGCTCATGTTCCCATCTGCTCCTCTGTACTCCAGAAGACGTTGTGCCTGCTTAAAGGGCATCGCATCTCAGCACAGAGCTCTGTCTTTGTACCCTCGCCAAAGCCAATGGCTCTCTGTCCTTGTTTGCTGATTACAAATAATATGCAAAGGTTAATTATGCTAGCTTTGTCATTAACAAAGAGTCTTTTGGAACCACAACCAATTGACTCGGAAGGAGAAAGCAATGCCAAATGTGCACATGCCATGCACTTACTGCAGAGTTCTGATCGCACTGCACTTTGCATGGCTATTTACCTGCAGTGGGAAGTATAGACTGGAACAGCAGGAGAGGCTTACCTGAAAATATTTCATGGCCATTGTTCATTCGACGTGTCATTTCTCAGTGCTGTCTGGTGTTCTGCGTTCTCTCTATCTGCCTGCAACCATTCTGGGGTTTGTGAAGAGTTTCCCAATGTCTGACAATTAATCTTCTGGCAGGAAGTCTGATGTTCCATAAAAATGTCTCTTGTGACTTGCTGATATCTGGTAGATGGCTCGAGTTGCCAATTATGTATTGTTTAAACAATAATGACAACAATAAATTATATTTTGTATAGGGCAGATTAATCCTGAAGTGTCTTTATGCATTTGGCTAAATATTTGTGTGGATAACTTCATCTGTTGCTAAATTCCAGCTGCTTTTGGGTTGAAAGACAGCAATTATTTAATGGCTAGCTGTAACAGTGTGCTACAGTATAAGGGAGAAAGTAAAGGACCATGTGTTAATTAGAAGCTGAAGAATAGGAGCATTGATATGTAGACCATGTTTACCTGTCCCCATCTTTGGGATTGAAAATGAGACTGAATCTAATGAATCCGGAGCTGATACTTTGCAAAATCTTGGGTTTGATTCTCCACTGCAGAAGAATGTTGCACCATGGTTTTAGATCTGTCCTTGCTGAGAAGGGTATTCAGGCAGGGGCTTGAACAAAGTTGCTGTTCCTGTGGCTTCTGCCTGAGCTGAAGATAGAAGGATGTGCTTTGGGGCCTTGTGACAAGGATGGACTACACTGTCTTCAACTTGCCTTCTTCAGAGATATGTAAACCAACTTCCAAGCGCTTAGGAGTCTTGTCACATGAAATATATGGTGCCCTGTGGGTGGGAACCTGGAGATTGCTTAGAAGAGGGGCCAGGCCTCTGCTGGTGTAGCTGGAGAAGTGGTACCATGGCAGGGTTTGTTAACAGAACAGGTAGGGCAAAAGAACCTAGAGAAGTAGTGAGAAATCACAAGGATGATTCACAGCTGCTTCCCTAATCCCCAGTCAAAAAGATAGGCATAGATTTGTCTACCTGCTGTCCCTCAGAAAGAGCAGTTAGTCCTGAATATTTCCAGACCTGCAAGCTCCAGACTGAGGGAGGAACAAAGTCTGAGCAAACAGGTCTGTTGTCTGTTGTCTTTTCAGTTTGAGCTTCTATTGCCATTAGGAAGGACAAGTTCTTACGCTGCATGTCAGGAAGGACTCAGCAATGACAAAGCACTGCCCACAGTCTTTTTCCTTTCAACTCCAGACCAATGTACTTCTATTGCTTCTTCATCTAGATACACTGAAGCCTTGACAGATCCCAGCTACAAAGGACAGATTCTTACACTGGCTAACCCCATAGTAGGGAATGGTGGAGTGCCTGACACTGCTGCTTTGGACAAAATAGGCCTCAGGAGGTTTCTGGAGTCTGATGGGATCAAGGTAACACTGGAAGATGTGGGGCTGATCAAGGGGTGGTGCTGGCAGCTTGAGTGTGTGTGTGCAAGAGCTTACTGGCAACCTCATAGAAATCAGAAGGACTTGATACTCAGCCTTTCCTTTTCTTCTTCTGGATATTTTCCTTTGAAGGAATGGTGGCAAAAGATAATCCATCTTGTTTTCTATACCAGGACATGTGCTGTCTGAAAGCCGTGTGTTTCCCATCGGTGATAGACGTGCTACAGTTTTTGTGAACTGCTCTCCTGGATGGCTTTTTTCCACATTCCTTTCTGCCTCATATTTATCTGTGTTTGCCCAGGACTGATTGCCACAGAGAGATCAAACGCCAGTGAGAATGAAAAGAGACTTTTCCCTGTATGTCTGTAGTATCACAATCAGGGGAGGTGACAGTTGTGTGGAGAAGACTGTATGTACTAGTTCAGGAACCAGTATTTGCACTGTGGTGAAGGGGGATATTGTCTGGGAGCAGGGCTGTGTCTGTGCAGTGATGACAATACTGAAAAATGAAACAAACCCATGTAATTACAGAAACAGTGAAACGTGTTATCTGTCCTGAGGTGAGATGACCCCTTTATAAGCTATCCAACTCCACTGGAACATGGAGCTGACTTTTGAAATGAAATGTTGTTTAAAAGTTAAAACCTTTCTTAAAAAATCCGAATCAAAATAAAACATTTTGTCTTGTCTTAAATTTCCTTTTTCTTTCTAACGAGAAGTGTTTTCTCAGTCCAAAGCAATTTGCAGTTTTGCTTACCTGGAAGCCACATTATTCCATGAATTTCCTAAGTAAATGGTGGATTTCCAGGTGCAATCACAACAGAGCATGAAGTCTTCACCCCTTTGCCAGGTACCTGTTCTGTGCACTCCTCCCATGAAAACTCAGATTTGCTCTCTTTTTGTTGCATAAGAGCAGCCCTACCATGCTTGCCTTGCCTCACGTCCTGTCTGTGATATGGTCTGAAGTGAATGAATAGTGAAAATTCAGAAGCTACAGGGCAAGGAGAGAGTGATCCTTCAGTGCAAAATGACTTCTCTTCTCTCTGCAGGTTTCAGGTCTGCTGGTGCTGGATTACAGCAATGAATACAGCCACTGGCAGGCCACTAGGAGCCTGAGAGAATGGTTGCAAGAAGAACAGGTGGGCAATCTAGGGGTAACTACAGCATGGGAACAGACCTGCGTGTATGGCAACAGGGGAAAGAACTGCTGGCTTTGAGCTGGTAACCACTCTTCTCCTCAGATGTATTCACCAGTCTGTACTGGGCTTATTCCACGTTCCTTAGTTCTCTGATTCTTCATCCATTTCTCTTTTTCAGGATGCAGTGGTATGGACAAGATCTGTCCAGAAGGAACATTAATTAAATTTGGTTCTCCATAAAACCTATACACATTAGATTATATTCTGTTCTCTTGTCAAGTGTTTCTGTAGTGCTGCTCCTGATGGTTGCCACAGTTGTAACCTCACAAGATGTTAGCTGCCAGAACCCTGCTGACTCAAAGCCCTGAGAGTCAAGCATGCATCAGTAGACTGCCATTGCCTTGTGACAGCTGGGAGCATTAGGTGCTCATAAGTAAGGCAAAATGGGTTTCAGAAATTAAATGGATATTTGCCACATGGGCTTTTTATTCTGTGCTTTTTAGTGCAGAAATGAGATTTGAAGACCTAAGATATTTATGAATGGGAATAGGGAGAAGTGAAGAACTGGAAGTGAGGCAGCCTTGGTAATAGTGCCACTAAGAGCCAGAGCTCCTTAAAGAAGGATGTGTTCTTCTCAGCAAAGTGATCTGGCTGCTGTCTCCATCTGTCTTAGCTGCTTGTTCTCTAACTTACCCTTCTTTTATGTTTTCTACAGGTGCCTGCACTGTATGGGATTGATACCAGAATGCTGTCCAAATTAATTCGTGACAAGGTATGATCTGCTTCCCTTGATCCAGTTACATTAACCTTGCTATTGCTGGACCCTTTTTATAACAGTGCAGCAAACTTGTGGTAGTAATGCTACTGCTGGGCTTCCTTGACCTCAAATGCTGCTCAGATCCTTGCGCTCTTCCAAAGGCTTTGTGTCTTCTGTACAGCTGAGGCAATGCTCTGAGCCCAGGGAGTGCTCTCTCCTCGGGTCTGCTCTGGGTTTCCCCTTCTCTATAAGGGAACCAGCACAAGCTGATGTAAATGAAAGTCCTCGGGTAGCTGCGTCAGACGTTGCCTCAGATAGTAACAGAGAGAGCAACAACTCTGTGAGACACTGTGGATACGAATTCACAGACAGAACCACCTTTGGTCAGTGGAAATTCTCTTGCTCCTCAGGGACAAAGAAATGTCTACAATAACCCAAGCTGGATTTCGAACTCAGGCTGGTTTTCTTTGGCTGAAGCCTGTTATTATTTTAAATAGTCTTTACTTTTCTTTCCAAGAGCTGACAACTGAAGGACATGAGCAGGATCATGTTACTGATTGGAGGTTAATGTTAAAGTACACTCCACACTGGCTAAACCAGTGATCAAAGACAGTCTGAATGTAAATGCACCTTAGAGGCTCTTTCATGGATTATTTGAAGCTGCTTGTTTCTTTAGGTGGTCAGTCTGTAGCCCAAGCCCCCACCCCCATTCATTCACAGAGAAAAATACGAATGACCCAGCCTGAGTAGAGGAATATCTGTAGGAGTTAATTCTTCTGGGAAGACAGGGCATTATTGTGGTCTTATAGACAGCAGAGAAGTGCAGTTTAATACAACAGCAAATGGCAATAAGTTTTCTGCTTTCTTGAGACATACTGTTTAATGAATCAGTTTTCCTTTCATCCAAAGTAAAACACTTTCAATGTTTATCCTGTAATTTATCAGTGTATGGTAGTAATGCCCATTGTGCTGGGACTCTGAAAGGTATTGGTTTATGACTTTTTTAAGAGTGGTGCATAATGTAGCCTTTTCTCCCAGGCTTCTTAGGTTAAAAACTAAACCAGAACAAAAGCAGTTTAGATTTCACTCCACATCTGTTCATAAACTGGGATGAGAACAGGGCTTCATTACGATACCTGCAGAAATGAACAGTGAATTGTAAACTGCACTCTAAAGGTAAATTCAGGGCACCATTTGGCTGAATAATCTGGGAGCAAGGTAAAACACAGGATTCTTGTTTAAGAGAAAGTGCTTTAGGGCTTTTTCATCAATGTTTATGGAATTGACTGCACTCAGCAGTTTCTGTGGTTCACAAGAATCTGACTTGTTTAAGACCATGCTGACCTTCTCAGCTCTGCTTCACACAAAGCAGCCTGGAATAGCTTTAGGTGTAAGGTGCTACTCAAGAGGAGATAGAACGTCAGCCACTGTTAAGAGCAAAACTGTCTTTAAAACTTACCCTTTGCAATGCAAGATACTGGCTCTTTCTTGCCCTAGGAAAATTGCAAGGATGCATCAGGAATGGCCAACCATGGAATTATCTCTTGGAAGTGTCACTAAACCCAGTGAGCAATTCTGGTGTCTTTGCCAGTGTGATATAAATGGGGCGAGCAGAGTTTAACGTGTTTTGTCATTAAAATGTTGTGCTTTAAAAGTTGCAACAAAACATTACCTTCCTCTGTTTTACTTTCCCCTTCCATCCTTGAAAAAATCTGTCTTGCACAGCCTGCCCCCATGCTGAGAAGAGGTTAACCCCACTTATTCCAGGAGAGGGGCAAAGCCACAACAGGGGTTTTCCTACTGAGAACTTTAATGAGCAGAAGGTGGTGAAGGGTATGCTGCTGGCAGAGCAAAAATGTCCTAGCTTCTCTGAGTTGATAACAGCAATAAAGAGTAGAGCTTATTGGAGGTGATTTTTTAAAAAAATTATTTTCTAACAGTTTATTCAGAAAGCAGCTGTGCTGACCTGTCTCCTGTGTAGCTTTGCCTTACACCAGCTCTGCTGCATTGTAACTCTCCACAGGAGGGGGCTGAAGACCTCACAGTGGGTTTACAAAACCAAAAAGCTTCAAACTGCTTTCTGGATTACTCCCAGCTCTATGCAACAGTTATTTGGGGTTCTGATCCTCTTGCAAGGCAGTTCTTTTTACTGTCACTAGACAGCTTGCCAAACTGCCTGTTAACAGCTTTTACTGCTGACAATGCTGCTTCCCTGAATGAAGGATTTTAAACGGATTTTTTGATACTGAGGAAGGCTCATAAACTTCTGAAGATGCTAGAAATGGTTATAAGCCACCAAGACACCATATCTCAACTGCTGTTAGGGATGCTGTGCCTGTCAGCACCTTGTCTCAGCATTCACAGCTTCTCCTTTGCTCATGCTTTGTTGTTTTACTGGTGTATTTCCATAGGTCACGGTGCTTGGGAAGATTGAATTTGAAGGTCAGCCAGTAGAGTTTGCAGACCCAAATAAGCAAAACTTAATTGCAGAAGTTTCAACAAAGGTGAGAAGTTCTTCTTAGTCCCAGGGCTGTATGCTTCAGGTAGTAACTGCTCCTCATTTGCTCTGGAGACTGTCCAGTCTTTCTAAACAATCTGGGGACCTTTTATAAACTCTACATCTGTACATAACTTTCCAGATAAGTACAGAGCAGCAGTTCTGAGAGTATGAGTCCCTTTTACAAATTCCATGCTTCCTGGGGTGTTTGCAGCTCCTTCAAGATCAATGAGGCTCTAGAGGGACTCTCCAAGTAGTTGCTCCTGTACTGTTCTGCACACAAGCTCGTGTGTTGGTGACACGAGTGAGAAGCAGTCCTGAACAGACTGGTCGGTGAGCAAGTGGGAATTTGAAGCGCAGTCTCTATCCAGGCTTGGATTTACAGTAGTAACTAGTTACCCGGGATGCCACTGGAATGCACAAGTCTGCATTGCAAATCTCACCTTTGGGGATGTCACCAACTCATGCTAATGCCTCCACTGTATTTTGAGTCATGGCCTTGTTGCTATACAGAAGGATGGCAATTGCTTGTTGAGATTATGATCTGTGATAACAAGATGCAGGTAGAGACATTTTGAACAATAATTCAGAAATGGGTGAGGTTGCTGATGCCAAAGTGTGCAATTACTAAGGCAGAATTACTGTAAAGATGCTGGAAATAGCTTCTAAAAGGCAGATATAATAAGATTAACAGAGCTTTGGTGGTTACATTATGTTTATAACTTCATTTTATAGGCTTAAAAAGCAACATCACAAATAAAGCTGAAAAAGCTGAAAATGTTGGTAATTGCTGGACATGATAATCTATCTGTTGCCAAACAGCTATTTTCATGTAAAGCAGGATACAGTAAGATCAGGATTCTGCTTATTGATTGTACACTAGGAGTGACTGATTGATTTATTTTCCCCTCACCTTCTTTAGATGCTAGCAATATAGACTCTATTTGCTAATGTTGCCTATACAGGTCAGGGACTATAGAAAATTGCCAGTATTTTGCAGAAAGTTTTGTCAGAGATTTATTTTGGTGCATGTGATGGTCAAGGTCCCAGAGCAGATGACAAGTATTTAACCACTTGGGGCTAAAAGGTCACCTACCTCTCTCCACATGTACAGCCCCATGCACTGTTTTTGTTCTCAGCACTGTTGCCAGCAGGAGTTTCTGCTCCCCCTGACTGCTGGCTCTCAGCCTTCCCACATCATTCTTTCAGACTGGGACAGGCTTTTTTATAGCTGTGCAGTGAAGAGATGAGGGAAATCCTCTGGCTTTGGAAAGGATGTATTTTGACAGTCCCTGATCCAGTTCCAGGTCTGCTTTCTGTCTAGACGTACTCACAGCCAGATGCAGGGGTCAGTGCTCTGCAGTACAGAAGAATAGTAAGTGTGAGAAGTGTGGGGAGGGTTGTGAAGACAGCAACAACTAAAATCAGTCTTGCTGCTGTCCAGCTGTGATGGGTCAGTCTTGCTGCTGAAGGAAATGTAACAAACCATAACAAAAACTGTCAGGTCCATATGAACACAGGTCATGCTCAGTGACATGTGTGGCCTGGTCTGTGATGCACTGGGGGTCCCCCACAGGGTACTTCTAGCTGCTCTATGCTTTGGTCTTATTGTGACTGAAGGGTCAGGACAGTGTTTAATGTGATGGATCCATAGCTGGTCTGAAGAAGCCTTGCTTCACTGGCTTCAGCAGGATGACTTCAGCTGCAAATCTCTTGCTGTGTATCTGGTGTTTCTCCTGGGCTGCAATAATCTGTGACAACTGGCTTGCTGCTTTACGGCTAATGAGGTGAAACACAGGAAAAAAGCTTGTCATTGGCTATGGAAACAAGTGATTTCTTAGGAATTGCTGTTACTGCTGTAATCAACTGCATATAAAAGAGCATTGTAACTTCTACTTTCACAGAAAAATGAAGGAAGTGCTAAAACCTACAGTCATTCTGGAGATTTCCATGTAAATTGCTTGTTAAGTACCAGTAGCTGCGTGTTGGTGAAAAGTTATTCTGGTACCCATCTTCCCTGTATTTTGGGGACAGGGGCTGATCTGTCATTTACAGCATGGTCTGTCTTTTTACAGGAAGTCAAGGTTTATGGCAGAGGGAATCCAATTAAAGTTGTAGCTGTGGACTGTGGGTTGAAGCACAACATCATCCGTCTGCTAGTAAAGGTAGGTCGGTGCTTTATGTCCTTCATCTCTTGTTTAGCTTTGGTAAGAGCCTCTCCTATACTCACTAGCCTTCTTCCACCTGGACATGTCCATTATAGTAGCAGTTGCCCCTCTAAAATGAGGTACAATTTTTAGGATTATTTTTATGGTCTGGGAGGTGTTTTTTGACCTTAACATACTGTACTGAGGGGATAAGGAAGAGGACCTGGGCAGCAATCTCTCAGTCATGAGAAGAATTCCTGGAAGGTGAGCTTTAAAAGACAATGCATAGCTTCTCTAAAGAACAACTGAGGAAGGTCAACCAAACATTGAAATAAATAAATAAAAGTGGCTACTCTGCTCTGGTCAGACCTCACCTGGAATACTGCATCCAGCTCTGGAGCCCTCAGCACAGGAAGGACATGGACC
>JAAGNO010009437.1:74553-86270 GCA_033439905.1 Ceryle rudis | reverse complement strand
CTCTAGTTGAGGATGTCCCTGCTCTCAGCAGGGGGGTTGGACTAGATGACCTCTAGAGGTCCCTTCCAACCCAGACACTTCTATGTTTCTATGTTTCTATATTTGCAATGAGGGTGGTGAGTGGCTGAAACAGGCACATAGAAGTTGTGGAATGTCTGTCCTTGAAGATACTAGAAACTCAACTGACCCTCAGCAACCTGCCTGAAATGGTAATTACCCCTTATTGTGAGCAGAGATAGGACTAGATGACCTGAGGTCCCTCCATCCTGACTTATTCTTTAATTCTATGATTCTGTGAAATCTTTTCCTGTTAGCACAGTGATGTAGTAGTCCTTGTTTCTCTAGACACACAGGAGGAATGAAGGTGGTGTCTTCTCATTCTGTAGATATACGGGGTTTCCCTGTTTCTGATTTTTAGTTTGTGGACGTTTGTCCCATTTTTGACATACAGGACTACTACTGGCATGTCATAAAATGAGTCTGTGAAGCTCTAATTTAGCAAGTAGGATGACTGCACCATGTAAAAGCAAACGTATTTTACCTGTGTACATACACACTTATTTTACATTCCATTAGTAAGTTTTGATCCTGTTAGTGAATTTCAAATTCGGCAAACACCGAGATGGCTTAAAGATACTAAGTCTATCAGCTTTGTGGAAATAATCTATAAGCCTCATTATTGTCCCTGGCAAAGGGATGACTGAGATCCAAACTCAGTCTCTGGGACATGAGAGTATGGAAATGACCTCCTGACACAGATTCTTTGATTCCCCTCCTCCCCTCATTTATTTTTCTCTTATTTTTTTTCTAGCGAGGTGCAGAAGTGCATTTGGTTCCATGGGACCATGATTTCAGCAGCATGGATTATGATGGGCTCATAATTTCTGGAGGTCCAGGAGATCCCATGAAGGCCCAGGAAGTGATTCAGAATGTCAGGAAGGTGCAGTGTAATAGCTGTAGGACAATTATTCTTGTGTAATTGCTTGAGGGTTTTTGTTTTGTTTTGTTTTGTTTGTGTGGGATTTTTTGTTTGGTGGTGGTTTTGTGTGTGTGTGTTTTTGTTTGTTTGTTTTTTTGTTTTGTGTTTTCAAGTACAGAAATCGAAACAGTGGTACTAATGTGCTATGGACCAAATGACATTCTGACTGAATTTCAAATTTCAGCTGCCTGGAATATTCCTCATCTTGGTCTGCTGGGAGTTGTCCCTGGTAGTTACAGTAAAGCTATACAGACCTTGGTGAACAGTACATAGTAAACATGATTACCTTACCAGTGATTACCTTACCTGTGCTCTTTCAGGACCTCTGTGGCCTTAGGAAAGAATAGCCCTGATTTCACAGTGCTCCCATTTGAAATAGTGGTGGACCCTAAATGGCTGTAACCCAGAGCATCATTGCTTATTCTCCTCGAGCAGACAGTCATCCAGCTGTACTCTGAGGCCTCCTTCTGAACCAGAGGAGAGAAGGAACCTTTCCTTTATAGACTGTTGCCAACCTTGCATTCAGCCTTTTCCTGTCTGTGTGGCTGCTGTGAGGGATGCAGTATGGTTTGTGATGGATCTACTGAACAGACACTCAGTATCTCTCAAAAACATTTTTGTTTTAGGTCCTGGAGAGCAATCGTCCAGAGCCCTTGTTTGGAATTAGCATGGGGAATCTAATCACTGGAATAGCAGCTGGAGCTACTTCCTACAAGATGCAGATGGCCAACAGGTGTGGCAGCTCTTCTGCTTCTCAAGGTCTGGACAGACCAGCTCAGCATGGCACAAGGCCACAGAGCAGCAGTGCTTTGCTTCCAAAGTGCCTTAACAGGAGCTACCATGTCAGTAATATTATTTCTTCATTGCAGCCATTCTCCTTGCCTTTAATTTGATCTACCGTGTCATACTTTACTTTTTTTGAAGGTGTTTTGAAAGCACTTGATGTTATCAATCCCCATCAAACGGAAGGATAGCAAAGTTATCATTTTGAGATCGGCTGCCAGTATTGAACAACTACTGTTCAGCTGCTATGTATAGCCCCACAGTTATGAGCTCTTGTTAATTGTGGCATCTGGGCACATCTGGCACTTCTGTCGTCTCTTCTCTTTCAGAGGACAGAACCAGCCTGTCCTGAATACAGTGAACGGACAGGCTGTCATCACTGCTCAGAACCATGGTTATGCCCTTGACAGCTCAACCCTCCCACCTGGCTGGAAACCTCTCTTTGTGAATGCCAATGATCACACAAATGAGGTGAGCTCATGCTTTCCAGATACCTGCACATTGCAGCTTCTGGACTATTACTAGCTGAAAGTGTAGGATTCTACCAGTGACCTTATCATTTCCCTTCAAGAGCTGTCTTATTAACTTCTGTGATTTCCCTACTGTTAGTGGTGCTCACTCAGTGACTGTTGTCTTAGGGCTTGTGCTGTCCTTGAGCCACTGAAAAGAAGGGATTTTCAAAAGCAATTCCCCGGCGGGATTGTGCCTCTCCATTGTTTGGTATAAATGCCCTGCACCATGTCTGGCAGGTTGAATGGTGCTGTTCTGTATCCTGACTATATGCTGCAGGATTGAGGAGCAGTAAATTCCACCTGATGGTTTTAGAATAAGTTTTGGTTGTTAGTTGCTGTTTTCTCTATCCTTACAGATGTATCTAAACAGAGACAAATGTTACCAAACAAGATATTAATACAAAAAATTTATAGCTGTTTGGTTCAATTTTAGAAATGAGGTTTTTTTCAGCTGTGCTGACAAATGGAACCCTTTCATCCCCAGGCCTTTCATGTTTACTTTAGCTGAAGATTGGAGACAAGTGCGATGGTACTTTTGCATAAAGCGAGTGATAAAATTGGATGTGAGTCTTCTGGATCTAGAGGCATGACATTCTTCTATGTGAGCTAAAGGACTGCTTCTGTGAGCCCCAAAGCACCATCAGTCTCATAAGCCTTCATAGTTGGAGGGGGACAAAGAACATTGTTGTTTTAGCATGAGATGCACAAACAGGAACAGGTTTGCATGGGCTCTTATGTGCAGTCTGTTGCATTCCTCTGTTTGAGAAAGGTCAGCCACAAGAAGTGTTTTTTTCTGACCCATCACAGCTGGACAGGACCAACACAGGTTTCCAAATACTGTCAAGCCATAGAGGGAATATTTGTAAATGATATTTCTGTGTAACTAGAAGTAACATGAGCATTCAGGGAAAATGTGACAGACTGGCGACATTCTTCAGTCAGAGGGCAGAAACCGATACCATAACGAATCAGCTGTGATCAGTAGCTCTTCTCTTATCTCTGTCCTATCCCAGTATCCCATCCTGCAGCTCTGGATGGCACTGTTGCTCTGTATGAGCTGCTGGGTCTCCTTTGTCCATTCCTAAAGGAAGCAGATTATATCAGAACTATTTTTTTTCTTGGATTTTCTCTCAAGGGGCTTCTCTACCTCCGTCTGAGATCTCGAGCCATGAACAATGACAGCTACAGGGTAGTCTCGCAGTGGACTATGCTCTTTGGTGCTATCAGGCCGTGCAAATGAGAAGTCTGTTTTTACTGGCTCCAACTGAAACTACAAGTGCTGTCTCTGAAGTCAGATTAGGTCCCTTATAGCTATTGTTTGTCAAGAGCAGTGGTCACACTTCATCACAGCCCTGAAAACAACCTAGGGCAGAGATCATGTGCAAGTTCCTGTGTCAGTATTTCAAGTGAGTTATGGAAATCAAGAGTGTGACCAAAATCCATTTCTCCTGTGACAGAGCCAACCAGATCAGGATGGTAAACCCATTAGTTCCATAATAGCCTTGTCCAAGGTGATCTTTTCTTGCTATGTATGTTTTTCTTCTCTGCCTGGTCCAGGATTACCTCTGCAGGGAGACTACTGTATCTGCTTTGTTAAATGCTTGCAACTTGTGTTTGTTGTTGTGCTTTTTGCTGTGAAATTGATGTCTCCACTATGTTTCTTGTCCATGTGTGAACGTGGGTTATACAGTCATCAGAGTGTTAGCAGAAGAGCAAAAGGCTTAGTGACTCCTCAGATAAGACATTGTTTGAAGACTGGGAATGAAATGGGTGTCAGTTTGGCACTCCCCAGAAACACAGCAGGCCTTCAGTGCTCACAGGGATAAAGTGTGGCTTTCTGTTCTCTTGCTTGCATGCAAGGAGGTGTCTAAGACAATAATTTTTATTTCTGCAGGGAATTATGCACGAGACCAGACCAATTTTCACAGCACAGTTCTACCCAGATGCAAATCCTGGGCCAAGGGACACAGAGGTACTGTATGATGGCTGATCTGGGCTTGCTTTCAGGTGACCTAGGGAGCGCTACAGTGACAAGTCTTTATGTTGGTGATGGTCCTAAATCTCGGCTTTGGAAATGTCAGGACAGTAACAGAGGGCCCAGTCACGCATAGGCTTGTGTCTACTTAGCTTGATCCTTAGCTAATTACAATCAACAGTAAGGCCTCTATTGACTTCTGTGTGCTTTGGATCGATGATTCCATTCATATGATGTGTACGCTTCAAGTCCTGATGGGATTATCTGTGTGTTGGAAGTTACTGAAGTGCTTAAGCCTTTGCAGGATCAGGCTCAACTCTCTTGTACCTGGGGTGATGGAAAAGAACGCAAAAGGAAAAGAATTTTATCTTGATAGAAAGAATACTAGCCAGATGTTTTATAATAAAATCATTAACTTTCTAATACATTTTAGTTCCACTTTCAAATTTTATAATTACTGTAGAGTTATGTAAATGGATTCACACTTCCTCACTCTGGTTCTCCTAAGTGAAATAAAATTTTAATCCCCCATCTGTGACTTCGCACAAATTCTACAACAACTGGTTGCGTAGTCACAGAGTATGACTAAGCAGCAACAGGGGATGTGGAAGGCAGAGGAGGCATGTCTGAACATAAATAAACTATTTAGCATTTCTTGAGAGAGGAAGATGGAAGAATATGTAGAAGTACTTATTTTAATCTTAATTTGATGATGTTGATTAAACCTGCAAGTAAATCTCTTCCTATCAAGAGGTTGCATAGCAATCCGATTGATTAGTGAATCTTGGAGAAGTCAAAAAGGCCTTCAGCTCTGTCTTTTCCAGGTCTGTGCACCCCCACTGCCAGGATGAGTTTGATAACACGGTGCCTATCCTGATAGGCTTGCAGGACCCATTCATACTCCTTCCATGGGTAATTCCCAGCAGTCAGCTTCAAAGGCCACATGGACAGAAGCCCTGCACGTGTAGGGTTGGGTGGTTAGCCCATCCTGTTGTGTGTAGCCACCTGCATACCGATGGTAGCCATGCTGCCTCCCCTGCCTGGCTTGGCTGGAGAACACTTTTCTCACAGCTGCTCTGGGATCAACTTTGGAAGAACAAGACTGATTTAGCACAATTGCTGCTTAGCTATCCCTGTGCAGATCCCACCTCTAAAGAAGGCTTCATTCCAGGTTCCCTTGAGCTGGTTAAGGGTACACTCTTCTGTATTTTATCTTTTAATGCATGTTCATTCATTACACTGCCAGCCATGTGCAAGCAGAGCATGCAGACATTATTGATACATGTTTTCTCCCTGATGTGACCTCACTGTTTTGAATGCAGCTTTCTCAAATATGTCAAAGTTGTTAAATAAATTTCAAACAATGGTCGCCTCTCCTCTAATGGTGTAAATCTATCTTCTGAAGGCAGCAGAGCAGCTGATAGCTTGAGCTCACAAATGGCCTGGTTTTAACTCCTTTGCTTGGTATTTATTTAGTTCTGCAGTTGAATACGTGTGTTTATTTTTCCTAGTTCCTGTTTGATTCATTTATTTCACTGATTAAGAAAGGGAAAGGCAGTACCATTTCCTCAGTCCTGCCCAAGGCTGGAGTGACAGCTTCCAGAGTGGAGGTGAGTGTACAGATACTTGTTATTCGTGCCTGTCAGCAGAGCTAGTAGCTTGTTAGCTCCTACTGAACCCATGGTACAAAACAGCACAAAAAGCTGACCATGGTGTCAAAGGGGGCTTCCCCTACAAAAGGCCTGTCAGCTGCCTATCTCACAGACATCGGGTGCCTCTTGTGTGAACTCCGTTTTCTTCGAGAAGGTTTTAATACATGATGTTTCATGTATTTTTCTCTTGTAGTTCTCCCAAGCAAGTTACTCTCATTGCAGTATATGAGGTGACCTGGGCTAATCTGGCCATGAGATTTTGTGCCAGCAGCATAATGTTGATGCTCTGTTGCTTAGCAAATAAGTCTGAAGTTCCTAGTATGAGTTGAATTTCATACAGCTTTGCCATCTTAGAAGGCAGCTGGGTATTGCCGGCAGCCAAATTGAGGTATGGTTTGTCTATGAGCATGTGATGCCATTAACATGTTTATTGTATGCCCTGTACATAAGTCTTGTATTTCTCTAACTAGAGATATATGGGAAAAGTCCAGTGGAAATATTCTTAGAAGTAAAACTGCCGTGATTTTGGAGGTGACTTCTTCTCTTCTTAGAACTTATGTTTTGTAATTTGAGCCTGTTGAGTGTTGCACAGTATCTGTTCATTTCAACATCCATTACAATGGGCCTGGGGTTTTTTTTCATGCTGTTTGGCACTTCTAGGTCTCCAAAGTTCTCATCCTAGGATCCGGGGGTCTGTCGATTGGTCAGGCAGGAGAATTTGATTACTCTGGATCCCAGGCTGTGAAAGCCATGAAGGTGAGAGAATACTCTGAAAATACAAACCTCGTGTACTTTACTTTCCCTTCTCACAGCTAACTCATCATCCAACTGTGATATCACTGGAGCAGGAAAGCTGGTGAGAATACATGACTGGAGGGAAATTCAGCCATTTTTTGTTTGTGAACTTGTTGGTTGATGTGAGTTAGCCACTCAGAACTGTTCTATCTTCCAAAGAGAGACATTCTTAAGGTTTCCATTGCAATCTTTAAGCAGTTTATTTGTGCTGTGTGGCTGGTCTCTCCAGGCTTGTCAAATGGAATGGAAATGAAAAGGAAGAATATGGTCAGCTACATCTGAGCTGAACTTACTGAAACTTTTGTGCTATTCCAACACAGTGCAAGGCAGACAAATAATGGCAGAATGGTTGGCTGCTGTCAAGGCTGTTATACAAAAGATTTTGAACCCCATATCAAGACAGCTTTTCTAAATTATTTTAAATGTGATGAACTTTTTAAAGGACATATATGCCAAGTTTTGTTTCCTTCTGGAAACAAACGTGCTTTGTGTCCTATATTGCTGGCTACTAATTCAAACTGGTGATGTCATCAAGAAAACAAGAACAAGTTGGGAGTGGAGCATGCCAGAGTTGATGAGTACAGAAATGACCTGCTAAATGATAAATCTCCCTAGTTTGATCTCCCACAGTGCTCTTTCCCTTCCTGTGATCACCAGCCAGCTGCTCTGATCTGCAGGTTGATCAGCCATTGAAGTGGCAGTGCTGGCACTTCTGACTTTGCCTCTGGCAATGGGATTTACAGTTGCATACAATAGAGAAATGATTCAGTCCTATATAGGCAAGTGGATGCCTCTTTTAAACAGTGAAATCCTGTGGAGTTAGGACTTCCCCAGTCAATGAATTTGTATTTGCAAGAATGTTCATCAAAGGCAGGAGCATTCTCTATAGAACAAGACCTGGAAGCATCTGTGAGCAACAGAAACTGGCTTGTGGTAACCTGAAAAACCTTCTGGATTACTTGCTGTGGGGATTCTTCCAACTGGTCTGAATACAGGTGGATATTAGACAAAAAGAGGAATGGAGTCCTCCTGGAGTATTATTAATCCACTGTTTTAAGTTGTAACAAAAGTCTCCAAGCAGGACGGGTGGCCATTGCACAAAGTGCTATGTGCTTATAAAATATAAATGAGGTAGAAGTTGAAGGAAAGGATGATAAGGGCAAACAGCAAGTAGAATAAAATCCAACATCCCAAACGAATGGGCCAGAGGATGTGATATCAGTAAAATGTGTCTCTCTTAGCACAGTGAGCATTAATTCTCTCATTAATTATTTTCCTCATCACTGCTGACTGGTCCTTAGGACACCTTGCTGAAGGTGTACCTTTTTCCCTCAGCACTGCAGTGAAAACTACCCAGTTTAGGGTTGTTTGTCTAAATCCAAAATATCTTCCATAAGCATTTTATCTCTTCTTTCCCCTCCCTGTTCCACACATTTCCAAGGAAAGAATGCTTCAGTGGGGGAAAAAAAAAAAAATCCAACTTGTCATGGGGGAAAAAAAGCAGAAATTTACAGACAGTATTTATGGCAGTATTTTAAGTTATCAAAGGAAGGAGAAGAAATGTTATCCAATACCTGAACTGAGCAGTCAGAGCTCTGAGTAAGAGAGAATCCCACTGCTCCAGGTGAGCTATATGTTTGTTCCTCAAAACCAATGGGTCAAGCAATCAGAAATTTTAAATGGACACAGAAAAACCCTATGGCCTTTTCATGCTTATTGTGAACTGGATGAGAAATAGCAATTTCTATACTGGTCCAAGCAACACCTCCATAGCATTTGCTTGAGGAATGACTGATTTAGTCTACCAACCTTATTCCAGTTTCTTTTTACTCTTTTTTTTTTTTTTTTTATTTTCCCCAATATTATCATAGATTCTATTTATAATGAGAGTTGCCATTGTTTCTTAACTTCCATTACTTCCATATAGCAAATCTTTATCTTAAGATGTATTTTGCATCTATAATTAGCATCATTTGCAAGTAAGTTTGTTTGCTTGTAGAAGTTTATTGTGTTCCAAGAAATTGAGGGAGATTAGAATGAGCTCCTCTAAAAATGAGGTCACAGCCTTTGCATTTCCCAGGCAAAAGGATTCAACAAAGGCAGTAATACATTGTTCTTTATCTGCTTGTGGTTGATGTGGGGTTTTTTAAGCTTGTCCACATTCTGGTCTCATGATTATAAGCAAAACTTACTTGGCTTCCTCCTTAATGCAGTAGTATTTCAAGAGTGAGGAGAATTGATGTGCTCAGCTCTGACTCACATTTTTCTATTAATGAGCAAATTGTAGTGAATTTCTGTCTGTAGCCAAAAAAGTGGCAAAATTCCCCCTGGTATAGCAGGAAACAGATAAACTTTATATCACTTTTTCTCAGTTTCTCATCTGTGACAGAAAAAAAAAACACTATGAAGTTTTAGCTAACCTTTGTCCTGCATATAAAGGCAGAGTTTGTCTTTTAGTCTGTACAATATCAAATAAAAAGGTTATGGGATAAGATTTTTTTGAAGTGACAACACCATGAAAATGAAAATATCTTTATGGAAAGTCAACGCAAAAAAATATATTCTTGTCCTGTTACTAGTTGATGCAAAAATCTGAGAACTACCTGGATACCCAAGATCATAGACCTATTGCTTAGCAAGAAGACATCTGTTTTTGATTAATTTTTTCTTTTTTTTTTTTCTCATCACTTTTAGTCTGACTTCCAAGAGAAGACAGGAACAAACTCCAGTATAATCAAGTCTGTCTCCCCTGTGTAACTCCTAAATGAATTAAGCAATTTCAACCAAATTTGTGAATCAGGTGGAAATCTCTATTCCCTCAAGTTTCACAGACAGGCAGAGGTACAAAAGCAAAGAACTGGTGTTAGCTCAGCCTGGCACAACACACCAGAAATCCCTTATGGAAGAGTACATAAGGACCCAGGCTTTTTAAATTCTGCTGATGTTAAATTGCTTGTTGAACCCCATCTCTCCTCGCTGCTACTGCTGTTAGCTTTTCTACATACGCCTGGTTTTAATGCAGATTTTCATTTTTCAGGAAGAAAATGTGAAAGTTGTCCTCATGAATCCCAATATTGCTTCAGTGCAGACCAATGAGACTGGCATAAAGCAGGCCGATGCTGTCTACTTCCTTCCCATCACTCCACAGTTTGTCATAGAGGTCATCAAGGCAGAGCGTCCCGATGGATTAATTCTGGGCATGGGTGGCCAGACTGCTCTCAACTGCGGTGAGTACAATCCAGGTGCCTTGACACTCCTTGCAGGCAAACTCATGGTTTTTACCATGTCTTCGGCAGGATTTATTTGCACAGACATGCAAGATGTCATGTGCCTGACATATTGCCCTGGCTACTGAGGGATACAGGCAGAGATACTGACTGTGAGGGAGTTGGTTATTGCTGAACTGGGAATGTAAGATCTAATTGCTGGATTTGATACTTAATTCGTATATTCACCCTTTCAGTTTAAGTCTTAGTTATCGTAGCTGGTTTGGGGATATTATGACTACCCTGAGGCAGAGATCAGTAGTTAGCTTCATTTAGCTTCTTGCAACAGTATCCAACCACACCGCTTTGTTTTGTGTTGCAGATGATGGCCAAGCAGTAACTTTGCTAATATTCTAGTCCAGGTTTCATAGATTTGAGGACAGAAACTTTCATGTTATGGGTCTGAGTGGTACTACTGACAAAGAATAATAAGCTGTTAATGAGGCAGACAAGTTGCCAGCTTATCAGATGTATTTTTGTATGCTTTCTTCTTCCTTCTACCATCAGTCCTCAAAACTGTGTCTTTGTTTACTCTGCAGGAGTGGAACTCTTCAAGCAAGGACTGCTGCAGGAGTATGGTGTGAAGGTCCTAGGTACATCAGTTGAATCCATCATGGCTACTGAGGATAGAAAGCTTTTTTCCGATAAACTGACTGAGCTAAATGAAAAGATTGCTCCTAGCTTTGCAGTGGAATCGGTAAATCAGATAATTTTGAAGATGTGATTACTATTACTGTTGCCTGTTTAGTTATTTAAAAAAACCCAAATCCTGGTTTTCTTGAGTGAAAGTTGAATACAGCTGTGGATACCGTAGTTTGTACACTTCTGTCAGTACTCCACAGTGATTGATGCTGGTTCACCATCATTTAGAATGAGTGATAATGCAATTAAGCACTTGGAAAGCCTAAGCTAATTTACTCACTGGCAGGAAAAGAGAATTAGTTTGAGGTGACTTCTGTGCTGCAGAACAAAAATGTATGTTAGTGGCTACTTCCTTTAAAAGAAACAGTCTTGCACAAGCCATTTAGACTTAGGATTTCAGGTCCTCAAAATCAGCAGCACTGAAATCCTTCTTGAGGACAGGAGTGTGAAAAGAAAAAAAATGGTCCAATGGGAAGGCCTGTTTGAGTTTGGAGGAAACCAAACAGGTCTTAAACCAAGATGCCTGTTGGAGGAGTTATTTTATTCTAAAGTCCATGAAGACAGATGAGGCAAGAGCATTGCCCTTGGCAATTCATCAAGGAAGTCCACACATAACTAAAAACAGAAGTCATCTCCTTGAGTCCATGTTCCAGTTTTCTGCTGTATGGCACAACAAAGCAATGTTACAAAGCCAACTTTGATTCTCTTCATTTTATCTCCAGACAGCTTAATGTCTTACTGATGGGATTTCCAGTTAACTCTGTAACCAGAGCTGAAGACTTTATTCATTTTAATTATCACATCTCTGAAATGTATTCCCCTCTCTTTAAGATTGAAGATGCTCTGAAGGCAGCTGAAAAGATTAGCTACCCAGTCATGATACGTTCTGCTTATGCCCTTGGTGGTCTGGGGTCAGGCATATGTCCTGATAAGGAGAGTTTGCTGGACACTGGTACAAAGGTACGTCTCCCATGGCATCCTCACAGCCAAGCTTAGGGAGTGTGGATTGAATCATTGGGCAGTGAGATGGATTGGGAACTGGCTGAAGGAAAGAGCTCAGAGAGTTGTGGTCAGTGGAGCAGAGTCTAGTTGGAGGCCTGTGGCTAGTGGCAA
>JAAGNO010009437.1:62910-74441 GCA_033439905.1 Ceryle rudis | reverse complement strand
ATATCTAAAGGGTGGGTGTCAGGAAGATGGGGCCAGGCTCTTCTCAGGTGTCCAGTGACAGGACAAGGGGCAATGGCTATAAAGTGGAAAACAGGAGGCTCAACCTCAACACAAGGAAATACTTGTTCACTGGGAGTGCAACAGAGTACAGAACAGGCTGCCTAGAGATGTGGTGGAATCTCTGTCTCTGGAGACTTTCAAAAGCCTCCTGGATTTGTTCCTGTGTGATCTACTCTAGGTGATCCTGCTCTGGTGGTGGTGGTGGTGGTGGGGTGTTGAACTATGTGATCTTTAGAGGTCCCTTCCATTCTGTGATTCTGTCTGCAATTGACTCGCCCTCTTGGTAAAGAAATGCTTCTTAACATCCAGTGTGAACCTCCCCTGGTGCAGCTTTGAACCATACCCACATATCCTGTCACTGGATACCAGAGAGAAAAGCTCAGCACCTCCCTCTCCACCTCCTCAGGAAGCTGTAGAGAACAACAGGCTTGACCATCAGCCTCCTTTTCTCCAAACTAGATAAGCCCAAAGTCCTTAGCTGCTTTTCATAGAGCTTTCATTCCAGCCCTTTCATCAGCATTGTTGCTCTCCTCTGGAGCCATTTAAGGGCCTTCATGTCCTCATTAAATTGTAGGGCCCAGTTCTGCACACAGTATTCAAGGTGAGGCCACACAAATGTTGAATACAGCAGGATAATCACCCTTTTTGGACTGGTTAATTATCTGGTGTTTGACGTGCTCCAGGGTGTGGTTTGTCATCTTGGTGCCAGGGCACACCACTGACTCCTATCAAGCCTGCTGTCAACCAGCACCCCAGAGCCCTTTCTGCAGGGCTGCTCTCCAGCTGCTTCTCTCCCAGTTAATACTTTTGCCCAGCACTGCTCCACCCTAGGTGCAAAATGTGGCACATTGACTTCATAAATTTCATCCTGTTAATCATAGCTCAATGCTTCACTCTATCCAGATCCCTCTCCAAGGACTCCTGTCTCTCAAGAGAGTCAACAGCACCTCCCAGTTTGATGTCAATATTTCAAAATTTACAGCAAAAAGTAGTTTGGGTCTTATTGAATTAGCTCAACTGTGGATGCTCATTTCCACACCCCAGTGGAAACTCAGTTTCTTTCAGTTGATGAAGATGATCTGTGAACTGGATTTTCGGACACTGGTCTCTGAATTGTGTATAATTCAGATAACTGAACACTTATGGCTGCTTCATAGCATGGCTAGTTCAAGTAATCTGGCCTTGAGTTCATGTCTCCTGAATCTGCTCAGGATTCACAGTAACACAGGCGCAACACAAACTGTTTTACAAGCATAGTTAGGTGTTCCCACTACATCACCACAAATTTAGTGCCTGCTTAGGCCAGGTGTGAAGTGTCACTCCTCAAACTACTTTTTCTTTCTTTGTTCTTTGCTTTTTTGTTTGTTTTGTTTGGTGTGGGTTTTTTGGGTTTGGTTTGGTTTGGTTCGGTTTGGTTTGGTGTGTGTGCAAGTTTGGCAGCTGAGCTAAGGGCAGCATTTGAGTAGCAGCTTGAGCTAACTACAGAGGGGACCAGGCTGAAGACTGATTCATGGGCAGCATTAAAACAAGAAGCTTTGCTAAAGGATGGATTGATAATGTGCCCATTACTTTCTAGGATTTAAATGAGAATTGATTAATTTTTTTTTTCTGTTAATATTAAGGCCATTTATTCATTTAGATTATGCTCATTTACCAACAAACTCTATTTTTCATTTTTCTCTCTTGTACTGAGGAGCACTTTCAAGATTGTTTAAGAATAAATCACGGATCTTGCTTCTGGTTAGTATGCCAATGATAAGCAGCATTATTAGGGCTATTCATTATATAGTGTTTGCTGGCACCTACACTCTCCATCACTTAGTCATTTAGCTTTCTGCAGACTTCCCCTATTGAAGTCCGTGGGGCTACCCACATACAAAAGCAAAAGCACGTGTCTGTTGCATGATTGAAGCCTTAGATGTTTTTATATTCCTATTTGGTATTTATATGTTATTGCAAGCTCACATGACCTGCCTTTTTTTTCCCCATTAAACAGCATAAATATTTTCTGTGCCTTTCAAATTAAGCTAATTCAATTATTTTGATTATTTTTTTTTTCTTATAAAGTGCTTGTCATGAGTGCTGTGAACTTTGCTTATCTTCATCTTTCAGTTATCATGTTGGTCTGGGATGTCTAGAGATAAGTCCCAGAAGTCTTAAATATGGAACATATTCTAATAACATTTTTTTTTCACTGTTCATTTTCCCTAACATATCCTCAGGCATTTGCAATGACTAACCAAATTCTGGTGGAAAAGTCAGTGGTTGGCTGGAAGGAGATAGAGTATGAAGTTGTGAGAGATGCTGCTGATAACTGTATTGCTGTCTGCAGTATGGAAAACATTGATGCTATGGGAGTCCACACAGGTAGGCCTGAGCACAGGGTGGCTCACTGGAAATGGCTCATTAATTTTTTTATGCATTGCCCTTCTGCCTGCTGTTATTGACACAGTTTTGTGATTGATGAAGTGGGCTCTTAGAGATACTCTTCAGATCTTGGATGCAGCCAGCTAGGATGTGAAACAGATATTGTTAGGCTGAACCTGTCCCTGTGATCCCATTTTCCATAAGATTGCCTGACCTCTCCAACTCTGGACTTCTAACTATCTGCTTTTCATCAGCTGTGCATCAACAGATTTGAATGTCTGCGGTAACTTCATTACTAACAATGGATTAGCAAAGAAAGAGACCTTTGTGGGTAGAATTTACTGCAGCTAAGCTGCTTCTCATTTTCCTTCTCTGCTACCTTGTGACAAACAGGAGATTCTGTTGTAGTGGCTCCGAGCCAGACACTCACTAATGAGGAATTTCAGATGCTGAGGGATCGTGCCATCAAAGTTGTCCGACATTTGGGTATTGTGGGAGAGTGTAATATCCAGTTTGCTCTGCATCCAACTTCCCTGGAGTACTACATCATTGAAGTTAATGCCAGACTGTCAAGAAGTTCAGCCTTGGCCTCCAAGGCGACAGGGTAAGTTTACTTTAAAAACTCCAAATAGGACAAGAACAAACAAGTGAATAAACAAAAACTGAGAGGAGAGGAACAAAAATAGAGAATTACGATAAGGGACTTGGGTCAGTGTGGTATGTGAGAGTGTACGTGGCAGCTGCGAGGAAGAAGGTTTCCTGCAGCTGCTCTTCATGCAGTTAAGACAAGGAGGCTCAGGGTTTATTTGCGGCAAGGTAGGCTGAAGTTGGCTGTTAGGGAGAACTCTGGAGCAGTCAGGTCAGTACGGTGCAGATTTCTGCATGGGAAGCTTCTGAGTACAATTCTTGTCAGCATCTGCTTAGATTGACCCTTGGAGAATTGGTCCTGCTGGGAGATGGAAAAAGGGGTTAGTTTGAGTCCTTCAGGTCCATTCCAGCCTGGTACTACAAATGGAAAACCTCTCAGGAGGGATAGGGGGGAGCCTGATAACCATCCTTACAAAGCATATCCACTGTATCCGTATGTTGACTGCAAATCATCTCTGGGACCCGGAGCACACGGTTATTAATGAGCTGTCTGTCAGATGGATGCAAATGGTGTTGCTAGCTGCCTTTGTTTTGTTGGCTAATCATAAACTAATCAAGATAAGGATGGTCAGAGCAGGCTGTTTAAAAATTGGCTTCGTAATTGCACGTTACAGATGCTGTTGAGAGGCACAAATTAATCTCCAATTTGCAGTTCTCAACAACTCTTGTGGTTGTTTAAGTGCCATAGCAAACTGGAAGTGAGCCATGGTGTTGGACAGTGGGCGTTTTATTGTTTTCTTTTTGGATGACAGACTTGCAGCAAACATATCTGTCTGTGTGGTCTCACTGTGGGTGTGACAGACTTAAAATGGTGGCTTTGCAGGTAATAAAGCAAGTCCCAGATTTAGGCAGGTGGCTCTGTGATGTGTTAAGGTAGGAAGCTGGACAAGACCCTGCTGTGCTTGAGCACAATAACCTTCTCTTTTGTTGAGGAGGAAGAGTCTCCTCACATCTGTTTAATTTGATCCACTCCTGGGATTTGCAAATGCAAAGTACTTCCCACTCTACTATTCTGTACTTCTCTATGGCAGGTACCCATTGGCATTCATTGCTGCCAAAATTGCCTTGGGGATCCTCTTGCCAGAAATCAAGAATGTGGTGACAGGAAAAACCTCTGCCTGCTTTGAGCCCAGCCTAGATTACATCGTTACCAAGATACCCCGCTGGGATTTGGACCGTTTTCAGCATACATCCAAACAGATTGGAAGCTCCATGAAGAGTGTGGGAGAGGTGAGTGCAAGACTCTCTCCTTCCCTTCCATTATACCACTTAGTAAAGTCACTTTTCTTTATGAAACCCCTCAGAATATCTATCTTCAGGGACCTAATGGCTTTTGAAGATATTTCTGCAGCTTAAATGATTTTTGCCCACTGCTAAAATTAATTGAAATGAGTTTGGACTGTAATCTTGGATATCACAGTGGGGATTCATAAATGGTTTGACTCCTAAGGGAAGAGACCACTTTTGGACTACCTGAGGTTGACTTCATTCTTAACACTCACTATAGAGACCTGAATTATTTTTAGTTAGGGGTTTTGTCGTGGTGGTTAATTAGAGTATAACTTCAAGAGTTGTAGTCTGTTAAGATTTTTAGTTATGCCAATGAGCCACAGCTCTTGGTTGTTCCCATAACAATTTGTCCTCTCTGTTAAAGCCAAATCTCAGCCTGCTTCTGCTCTTGAAGTCCAAACACAAACTGTATTCTTGCTTTGAAGTTCTGACTTCTCTTAGTGATTAAGTCCCTTATATCTGGAACATGACAGTGTGATATTTAAACCCTGATTTTTAAGGTGTCTGGGACAATAACAGCATTCTCAGACCATATTTGAAGAGAAGAGAAATGAAGCAAAATGGCTAAATTACCCACTTAACTAGTTAATTACATATTGGCTACCAAAGCAAAATTAATTAATTGTGTATTTTTTTCAGCTGCCTTTTTTCCCCCTAATGCTTTACTAGCAGTTATTTTATTAAATGATCTTGACACGTGAGACCTTCCTAACATCAATTCTACCTTGCTCAGACAACAAGACTTCATAACAACAAGAAGGATTAATTAGAACTTGATTTTCCAGTGGCAGTTTTTGCTTTTCATGGCAATGAGTTTGGGGTTTTTTTTAGTAAGCTGATGCTTACTGATATTGCCTCTCCCTGCATAGGGGTTTTTGGACTGTTCTGTAGAGCTAGGGTTCCTAAATACAGTTAACTTATGTACCATCAGCTGTAAACACTTCCGACACTATCAAGTCCTTCCAGTGATCATATATCACAAAAGCAGATCTGCATGAACACCCTACCCTCCTCAAGGCAGATTGCTGGGTAAAGAGAGGGAGGAGCGCTAGGAGAAGTCAGTGCTCCAGATGTGTAGGTCTGTGACTGCTGGGGGTGAATGAAATGGGATGGAGAAGCTCAAGAGATGTGATTTGCAGCTGGTGGAGCAAAAAGGTTGGTCTCTGGGACCTGTGAGCCAGAGAGGGTGTCTTTGATGCAAAGAGCTTCTTGCCACTGTGTCTTTAATGTCAAGGAACAGTTGCCTTTCTAGGCCTGAACTTGAAGACAGATTGCAGCACCTACTGCACTTTTATTAATTGAACAGTCTGGCCTGGCTTGGTTTTTCCTGAGCTCTGGTGTGCTGAGGATTGGGTCTGGAGCTGTGAGAAAAGAGAGAACAAGGTTATTTTTTTCTTTGACATTTTTCAACATTGTGTTTGAGAAGATTTTTATGCTGTTAGGGTTTCACTGCACTGGGAAATAAAAATGTAGAAATTTGAGAAAGGGCTCTGTTACCTCACAGATTTCCACAGAGAAAGCCTTGTTTTCCTATTAGATGTGATGTCAAGATTGAAGGAGGAAAACCCCAGTGTTGCTATGCCAAGGAGGAGTAATCCTTTAAGAGGGCCCTCAGAGGGAAGAGTTATTGTTAAATGTAATTTAAAGGAAGAGAGCAGATTTCTTCTGAACCTTAGAATTCCCCCTGTGAGTTTCTATCCCTAACAGGTTGTTAAACAGAAATAACTTTCTATATTACTACACCCATGCTGCTGCATAACGCTTCCCTCTACTAAAGTGATTCAAAGCAGTTTACTGAGGAGAGCAGTGGCTTCCTGTATTTTACAGATAGGGAGACAAAAGCAGAAAGCAGTCACTTGTCTGAAACTCCCTGTGGCTAATACTGGCAGAGTCAAGCCTAGAAGTGGGACTCCCAAAGCTCAGTCAGCTGTGCTCTCTTAAAGGGAGGAGGTGCAAGGTCTGTTATCTTTCTGTAAGTCTCTCTTCATGGTTTAAATTTGCACTCTTTTGTTATACAGGGGATGGCAGGGCAGCAGCTCACAGTAGCTAATGTGGAAGTGCTCTCTGTTACAGGTCATGGCTGTTGGACGCACTTTTGAAGAAAGCTTCCAAAAGGCCCTGAGAATGTGCCACCCATCTATAGATGGCTTCACTTCACATCTGCCCATGAATAAAGCCTGGCCAGCCATCGTAGATCTTCAGAAGGAACTCTCTGAGCCGTCCAGTACTCGGATATATGCAATAGCCAAGGTAACAAAAGATAGAAAGCACTTGACCTGTGTCCCTTGGATTATAGCTACCAGACTAGGTTAGTTGAGGTGACAGATTCTTCACCTCTTTGCTTCTCTGTATCAAGCACACTGGGATCCCTTTGTGTAGGATCCTTGCAGTTGAAGTACAGATATTCTCTATCATATCTTATTTCCTCAGCAGAACGTAATAGTTGGGTAGGTATACGACTTGAATTTTTCCTGCTGACATCTGTGTTTTCCTGCATCTTCTATGTTCAGGTAACGTGTTTGTCTTTTGGTACAAACTTAGCCGATGCTCATTGCATTCATCAGGTGCATTCTTGTGTCCTGGCGCTTCAGTTTGTAGATGAGTGTTGGTGAAGACCTGGATCACCTTCCTTTTCTTGTTCCTATAATACAGTTTTCTGATAATTACGGGCTCATGTTCAGTCCTGATTTACGCTAGCATATCTATCAGACAAAGCTGGCCATTTTGCAGATTACCTTTAATTTATGGGGAGGAAGGAAAAAATGAAGATCTTTGTGCAAACTGAAACAAAGGTTGATAAAAAATGGCAAGCTGCAGTCTGTGAGAGCACTGTTTTTATGCAGTTGCTGCATTCATATGGGCTTGAAACGAACAAACAAACAAACAAAATACCTAAAAGTCTGTGTTAAATTTAGCATACAGGAAATCCCCTGTTCTTTGAAATAGGCTCAAATTCTCCTGGCATTCTTTTAACTGGGCAAATAACTTCATCTTTCAAGGTGTATGGGTAATGGGGGGTGTTATTGTAAGGGGAGCTAGGGTGTGAAATTATTTCTTCCTTCAGCTCCATGGTGTCTGCCTGTGTGTATCCCATGGTAAATGTGGGGTTAGGTACTTTACAAGGTAGGTGAAATTTCAAACTTTGGCTTTGCTGCAGCTAACATGTCCAATTGTCCATACCCTTTGTGAAGAGGAGGGGGCAGCTGTCTTTTATAGTTCATCCATAAGTGCTGGTGTGTTTTTTAAGATTGCAAACCTTCCCTACTTTTTGTGTCCCTGACTTTGTGTAGTGGAGTCTTTAAGCCCTTTGTGTTCACATGGAGATACATCTCATTACATCCTCCACGTGAGTGTGGGGAGCTGAGGCTGTGCCGTATCTGTAAAAATGTTTTCCACATACTTGTTCCTCTTATAAATGACCTGAATGAAAAGCACAAGATGTTCTATAAATATATGGCTTGTCCAAATGCTGACTCTCACTTCTCAAGCTGGGGAACTGCTTGTCTTCCTAAGTGTAGAACATCCTTCAGCAGCTGTGCTGGGTCTTTGTTATAACTTTCTCTTGTGACCGAGAAAAAAAAACCATCTTGCTTCTTGTCTCTGAGTGGCTCAGAGAGCTTTTATGAAAGGTTAATCTTGACCCCATGTTAACACAGGGGATATGGGGAGATGAAGATGAATTTGGGCACCACTGAACACCCTGGGTGTTCCCAGATGGTGGCATTTTCACTGGGAGCTGTTGAAAAAAGCAAGATAGAAGTCTTAATCCCTTCCTATAAAGAGCTGCCTCTGTCTGACACAGCGGACTAATTCGTCCCTGTTAATAACTGAGGCAAGCAATATCAGTAAGAGGTACTTCTGGCAGCTGGGGCTGCCTGCCTGGAAATCCCTTTCCAGCTTGCTGACATTTAAAAGCGAACAGTTAGTCCCTGTTAGCTGTCAGCTTTGTTTGAAGCAGGATGGAACTTCGTTGTATGCCTTCTCCTCCCCACTATGCCTCACTAGTCAACTCTCCAAGGCTTTTTACTTTTTACTTTTTCTCTCTTCTTTGCCTGTTGGATGATGAAAACAGGAACTGTTCAGGTGAAAGGGAGTCAGCTGCCATGCAGAGCTATTGCTGTTGTAATGGGTCTCCCCTTGTAATATAAAAGAAGTCACTGGGAGAAAGGCTGAGATAGATGAGACTTTTTGCTTGGCCAGAGCGTCTGCGAGGATGTCACTGCCTGATGAGCAGGGCTGCTCAGGTTGTATCAGACCTTTTCCGGGTCACTTGTATACAAGTGACCTCAGAAAACATATGCTGTGGACGGATATCCATACTCTGTTTCTCACCAAGGCCCTGGTCTCCTCGTGTCCATACTACAGACCTGTTGGTTTGCACTTGTGATCCTGTCCAGGCAGCTGAATCCTGCAAAGTCCGCACGTGTTTTATGAAAATAGATGGGCAGAAGAAAGACCTGTTCATGTCCCACTAATGTTGCAGTGTGACTTCCCTCTCCAAGTACTAAGGAATCAGGATAGGAGTGACTCATATCGGTATTAGACCCAGAAAGGCATGAGAAGCCCAGACTTGTTATTGACAGTGCCCAGGGTCTACTGTGGTGGCCTCAGGCTTTTCTGCAGGCATTTGAAAGAGCAGTGGTCAAGCACCTAGCACCAGCTGAAGATTCAGTGTGTGACTGGTTAATATAAAGGAGCAAAATGTGCATTAGAGGTTTTCATCACTGCCTGTGAGCAAGCAGGCTGTTCCACTCAGCAGCTTGCTACCTCCCAGGACAAGAGAACAATTGTGAGAGGGAGACCTGGGCAAGATGTCTGAAAATCCTTTAGAAAAGATAGAAGGTGGTATCAGTATTTTACAGTGCCCAAGGAGAGCTGTTACCTATCCCTTGTCTGTGCGGGTGGTACCTTCTTGGAGCACAGAACTGAAGTGACTGTGTGTGTTTCTCTCAGCTGGCATGAAGTCTCCACATCATGGTGATGAAGCCTCTGGTGATGGTACAATGTTGTGTCCACAGCTTGATAACTCGGGGGAATAATGCCAGGGTGCTGTAGGCCGAACTCCTGGGTTAATGCTGGAGATGTCTTCAGTGGCATAGCTCTGGCTTTGTTCCAGGGATGCTGCCCTGCAAGAAAACAATTAAGCATGGTAACAAATTAATAAGCCTGGTTACTGCAACTCAGCAAAGATATTGTGCTGGTATTATCATTATGGTTGATTATTAGTTGTTTTATCAGGAGTGTTTTAACTGTACACTACTGGTGAGACCCAAGAAATACCAGTGAGTGAAGATACAACTGCAGTGGATCAAGATACAACTGTGATTGTATCGGGGGGACTCTACAGCATATTCCTCTTGGATTTCTTTTTAATACTGCAGTGTCCTTCAAAATGTTTGAATAATAACTCTCTCTGGGGTTCTTTTTTACCCCATGGTCACAAATAGTTTGTTAAAAATAAAATTTAAATAAATAAATAATTGTTCCAGCAAGAAAATGCAGGGGAATTTGAATGATCCTGACACTAACTTGAAATACAGAGAGAGAAGCCTGAGTTACACTGTAGCTGCAGCATGTCACCCAGGACTGGGCTTTCCCTTGCTTCAGGGCCGCTTTGAGGCCGTACATTCTGATCCAGCCTTGTGTTTCAATGGCAAATCAAGATTTGTGCTCTAAAGCAAAAATTTCCTTCCACAGCTGAGAAGCTGGACCTTGCTGTTTAACATTTGCAGCTGGGGGTTGACAGAGGGTCTGAGAGCTCGGCCGCGTAAGTGGTGAGGGATGCAGGTGGAGGGGTCAGCACTGCCAGCTGAAGGAACCTTGCTGCAGGTAGTTAAGGCACGTACTCAGTGACTGCCAAACCTTGTGGCCATCACTTTAAATTTGGCTGCTGGCTCGGTGAAAAGCAAATTATCTCTCTTCTTGCTCAAACAGAAGCCGGCTTTTTGTACAAAAGCATGTGCAGAAATGGCTGGTGCCTCCTGAGACTGCTTGAGGGGCACATTTTCTGTTGTTGTGGGAGACAGGGTGCTGGGATAGGCAAACCTTTGATATTTCCAGCTTAGTCTACAGTATTTTTTATGTCTTTATGCTATATAGTTGCTGCTACCTATTTGCAGACAACCTGTATTTGTGAAGCATGTATTAAAGGGGCTGTTTGGTGCTGTCCTCTTTTTGGCAGGCCTTGGATAACAAAGTCCCTGTGGATGTCATTCACAAGCTCACAGACATTGACAAATGGTTCCTGTATAAGATGCACAGAATTGTGAATATGGAAAAGACCCTGAAGGAAGCAAACAGGTAAGAAAACCCAACAGCCTTGTCCTAGGACACAGTGGTCCTTCTTGGACAACCTTCTGGGGGGAAACCTGTGGTAAGTCAAGTCCTGAGCACAGATGCAGTCAATGCTGAGAAGTTTATTTCCCTGCTTGGAGTTAGAAGTGTTGTCTTAAAACCCACCCAGTTCACTGCCTCACCCAGACAGAGGAAATTGCTGAGAACACTCTTTTTGGTAAAAGAGCTTCTTTGAGTGCTTAGGCATCTTGGGTTTTCTCAGGGATTATGGAAGTTACGGTTTATTTTGGAAAATCCTCACTGTATCTCTGAGGTTAAGGCTTGGAATGTGGATACTGGCTGTATAGTTGGCCTGCTTTTCTGCTTCGGGTACCCGTTGTGTTACCCAGTTTCACCACGTGATGGCACTGGGAGCGCACCGTAGCCAGTACATCACTGAGGCGCTAGTTCTTCTGCTGGGATTTCTGCTTCTTTGACCAGCTGCACGGTTTTAATTGAGCAGCTCTTGCTCTCCCTTGCCCCCCGGAACAAGCTGGATCTGAAGCTAAACAAAAATAAATGTGGAGGGACATGTCGAAGAGAAGGAGTAGCTTGATTATTTACAGAAATCTATTGTTTGGCTACACAAGTTTTTGCCCTTTAACATGTGTGTCATGATGCATTTGTCTCAAGTGCCTTAAATATATATGTGTGGTTCCTCAGAAAGAAAAACAGTGTCTCCAGAACCAGTTTGATTTCACAGAATCACAGAATTATTTAGGCTGTAAAAGACCTCTGATATCATCGAGTCCAGCATATGACCTAACACCATGACATCAGCTAAATCATGCCACTAAGTGCAGCATCCAATCTTTTCTTAAACACCGCAAGGG
>JAAGNO010009437.1:15091-62810 GCA_033439905.1 Ceryle rudis | reverse complement strand
AGGAGGATGCTGTGGGAGACTTTGTCAAAGGCTTTGCTGAAGTCTAGGTAGACCACATCCACAGCCTTCCCCTCGTCCACCAGATGGGTCACCCAGTAATAGAAGAAAATAAGATCAGTTAGGCTTCTTCACTGTTGGAATGGCTTGCTCTTGGGACCCCAGAAGCCAGTCCCATCTTCAGCTGGTATAAATCCAAAGTCACTCCACAGAGGCTAATAATGCCAAACTGTCCTGTATCACTGAGGTTGCTTTATCACTGAGTTGTCTCCTGTGGGTGGCAGGTGATAATACTACTCGTAATGTGATCAGTAGCTGGTACCATCCCACACAGTTTGTCATCCTTCTGGTGACTAGGCAGCAGACTGTATGGGCGGCCTGCTGCAAAAACCCTCTTTTGCAGTATCCAGCCTTGCATTTCTATCATACACAACCGATGCTGTCCCCCTTGTGAGTGGATTCGTGATATTCAACTCAGTTTGCAGGCGGTATAAACTAACTTAGTCTCATTCACTTATCAGTGCAGATTTTCACTCCACTATCTTCACTGAGACCTTCCCAAGAAAACTGTCTCACCTCACAACCTGCATTGGAGGGAGGGGATGGACCATCCAGCTGCATTGTGTTGAAAGCACATTGGCACAAATGCAAAGAGCCAGGGAAAATCACTTCTGACCTGAGCTAAGAGACTAGTCCAGTGAGCCACAATCAGGAAACATCTCTGCCGCAGCCGAGAGAAAATGAATTGAGTGATGCAAATGAGACTTGGCACACACGTGCTCTTCCTGAAGCCAGCTGTTTCCAGTCCCTGGCATGCCTGGCATGAGTTTTACCTGTGCTACAGGACTATTTCCAGTTGAACAGAATAAGCTGTGACACTGTCATTGCTTTAAATGTTTCTGTTGCTGAAATACATTTACTAGAACCAGAAGCAATTGCGCTGTTCCCAGACACTGTTGCTGGTTACCAGCTGGCCTTCTGTTCATTTGAATCTCTCCGTTCCTTTTTATGTCTCCATATAGAGTTGAGCGTTCTTTGCAGTGAGGTTTTGGATACAGTTGGAGTAATGTCTCTGCCAAGAGTCTTGATTTGGGCCCTGCAGAGCTGTTGTAGAGACTGGTAACAAGGAGGTGGTCTCTGCCAAGAGGAAGTTTAGATCTAGAACAAGTGGATATGACAGACAGATGGGGAAGGGGGATCAGAGGCAGGTGGAGGCCTTTGTGGGCAGTTCAGCGAGCAGCATTCACACACTACATGCTGCCGTGCGTCCTTGCCATGTGGAGTGATTCAGAGGTGAGCAGAAGGCCTCACCGATTAACAAAGGGAATCTGTTCCCATGCTTGAAAGGTTGTACAGGATAACATTATGAACAGGAAAAACCTTGTGGACCTATAAATGTTTGTCCATTCTCAGTGGTGTACAGACAAGGCCAGGCATTTGCAGAGACAGTAGAGACTGGGAAGGGCACCCCATGCCCCATTTACATTTGTCCCAGCAAACTTCTTTCCAAAGCAGATTTGACCTGGTGCTGGTGAGGCTATAGCTTTTGTCATGTTACAGCAGTGTTTCCATTTGACTCTGCCTCTGGGCCCTCTAAGATCGAGAAAGAGTTGTTTCAGGCTAGGTGATTTGGCTGCAGGAAAGCAAATGGCCTGAGTTGAATTGGGAATAGAAAGCCATTTTGAGAGTACTTGCAGGAATATCAAGTAATATCTCACACAGGTCAGACATGTGCCGCTGCTGTTTCTCCCGTGACCTACATAGTTTTCATTTTAAGTGGAAACTTAATATTGTAGGGTTTGTTGTTGCATTTTGACCTTCGGTAGTGTGATCTTAATTCTAACCTTCCATGCCACACGCACAAACACACCCATGAACAAAACCACATGTACATGCACATGTGGAAAGAACAAGCACTATTCATCCTGTCAGTCCGTGAATAGGCTGTGCTGTGTAGAGCAGGGGCAGTGGAGTAGGATAAGCCATTATCAGGAAATTCTTTCCTAAGATTTGGTCTTGCCTATCCTGTGAGGAAAAAAATGCAGGCAAAGGGCCCTGGAGTGACCATACTGGCTGTTCATCATGCTGACAACTAGTGAAGGAGATGGAAATTTAAACAGACCTAATCCAGAGTAAGTCAGGTTTGCAGTAGGGTTCAGTAACACTACCATCCCCAAAAGCATGGCTATAGCCTAGACTTGGAAGTAATATCTGGGGCATATTATACTCAAGACACCGGTGGTCTGGGTGCAAAGGAAAGCCTCTTTTGGAATTTGAATCTCTTCTTTCACTGCAGTGAGTATCTGTATGCATGTGGCCATGATTATTTTTATCTGTTCATGATTTTGTGACCCCTGAGAACTGTGGCTGTGTGCAAGGAGAATGTGTGACTAATGTCATTAAATATAGGGAAAGAGGTAGGCAGCTATGGTGAAGTCGTCACTTATGCCCATGTGACAAGGGGACAAAAGCTGTGCTGAAAATCAGTAGGACTTGTGCTCCTAAATCACTTGGGCTTCTATGTGTTGAACCTGCAATTGATTATATTTGCCATTACATGGGAGCTCATAGGCATGGGGGAAAAAGAAAGGTAATGGGGACAAGTTTGCTGCTGGGGAAAATCTGAATAAGACCCAGGGAAGATTGGGCCATCTTTCAATAGGCAGAAGTGTGAACATATTGCCCAAAGAGGCACATTTCAATATTGATAAAATGCTATAAAGTAGAATCCAAGTGAGAAAAGAGGAGCATGAAACCCCCAAGTTTTGCAGTTGAGGAGCGAAGCACAGAGATTGTAAGCTTGCCCGAAGTCTCGAAAACAGTCAGACAGAGCAGTGAACTGAAAACTCTGTCGTCTTAAATCTCAATTCCTCAAATTAACCTTTATGAAAATGGCAGATCTTCCATTTGGTGCATATCAAACCAGCCAGCTTACTAGCAGTGGGAAATGAAGGCAACACTCGTGTTTTGATAACTTTATATGTTGGAGCTTTGTTTTCAGAAGAGAATGTGTCCTTGCTCTATGGGCATTGAGTGGAAAAAACCTCCTGGTCTGTGTTTTGCTTGAAAGGGATAAGTGTAGTCCTGAGTATTGCTCTTCTTGTTCCTAAAGCGACGCAGGTTAATAGAGGAGAAAGCAGAAGGAAGTGGGAGGGTGCAGACCCACTTCAGCCCAGCATTTGTAGCCAGGTGCTCTGCTCAGTGGCCTGTGGAAGGAGCTTTTTATTGTGGATTCCTTCTCAAAGCTCCTGTCCTTGGGTTTGTGAAAGGTGTCTTTGAAAGCTGCTTGCTGGAAGCATGACTTGATTTCAAAACATGACTGTGGTGGAGTAGCCACAGAAATACAGGTGCAGGAATTAAAACCCAGCTCCAGCAGGTGACCTGGGAAACAATGCAGGGAGGAAGGATCAGACAGGCCATCAATAACCTGTGCTCTTCCACAGTGGTTGTTGCACACTGGCTCTTTTCAAAAGCAGGATTTCTGCTGACTCATGTGCTTTTGGGACAGGTCAGAGAGAGTAAGTCAGGTCTTGTGTGGGTATAAAGCAGAACAGATCCAGTGAGGCCAAATGAGACCACACTGATTTATGTGGTTTGAGGAGCTGTCCCTGGCATATTTGCAGCACTCATTTTTAACTAACTGGGAAGATTACTTTTGTCATCTTGGTGAACTATGGGGCAGGGAACATGCAGGAACAAATTAGAAGTACAATACATGAAGAGAATATACTATGAGCAGCTATTCGGCACTGTTTGTGCTATGTATGAATTTGACATAAGATACTTTCTACCTGCCCTACAGAGCCACTGGTATTCACTTCACAGCTGTATTTTCTTTCAAAGCATCTGTGCATTTGGAAATACACAACATGCTTTTTTTTCCTGATACAGAGGATATACAGACATCACCCTTTAAAAACCACCGGGGAATCTCTGTAACCAGTATATACAATACTGGAAGCGGAGAAGTCCATACCATGACATCCCAGCAAAGACCTCAAAGCTTTCCTTTACCAGGGGTAGAAAATAGGCTTTGAGGAAGCAACTGTGACCCATTCCTTGTCTGTTTTGTTGTGAGCTGCTGCTTCAGTGGATCACTTAATCCTAGGTGTGAGTCATTTAGGTCTTAGGGCACAGTGTGAGGTTCATGTTACTTAAATTAAGATGCCCACGATGAGATTTATTAGCCCAGGGATCTGGATGTTAAGGGTACAGAATGCTGGAGTGATAGCTGTTCAGTAAACAAGATTTGTTGGTTTACAACTCCTGCTTCCCTGAGCACTCCCTTTGACAGCTTTTTGTCAGTCATCTCATTAGTTTTTTCAGGAGGGGAAAACCAGTAACAATCTGTCTCCTTGAGAAAAGAAGCATGGAGAAAACCTATACACCGATCTCATTATTTTAATTGTAGCATGTTCAAAATCTTGTAAAACATCAGGAGCAATCAAGGAAGCCACTAGGAGCCTTGAAGCAGAGCAGGACGATTTGGAAAAGAGGAAGCATATGTCTTTGTACATAATCCAGACTGAAATCAAGTAGGCTTTTGAAACCTTCCAGGTCTATGACTACTGAGAAAGGAAGAGCTCTTTCAGGACTGGACATTAGGCATTTTGGTTCCAGTGCTTCTTGCTTTCAAGTCCGCTTTGCTTGCCACAGCTGAACTGTACTCAGGGCTTAAATCCACTTCTTCCAGGTTTAGGAAGAGCTGAGTTCAAGGCTGGTGGGCTAAGCCAGAGCATGCTCATCGTTGCTGCTCCTATGTGTCTGTCCAAGCCACATGAATAGCTGCTGAGATAAACCAAAGGTGCCCTGCGGGCATCAGGTTACAGGGCAGATGTTAACTGACACAATAGCTGCATCCCCCGCGCTCCCAGCCCATCCTTTTGCCCTCAATTCACAAAACGTTCCCAATCCTTTTCATCAGGTCCAATTAATACACATCGAAGTAGTATGCGGATGAGCATAAACTTGACAACATACCTAAAATGAAGCAAAATCTGATTTGTGAGACAAGAAAAAGAGTGCTTCATCCCATATCAAGCTGGGGCATTCTGCTGGCACGTTTATTTATTGTCACTCCTAAACTGGTGGGTCAGATGAAAGCCGGTCAAGTAGAAGAAAGGGCTGTGCTGAAGTGAGCAGGCTCTCCTGATAATTGTAATGCTGCCAGCATTCCTCTAGTTAGTTAATAGATTTCCCCAGGTCCTCTGAGCCAGGTGAAAATTTCCTCATTAAGGGGAATTTATTCCATTTCCTTTTATCATTTATTATTGAAGAAATGAGTGGATGGAGTTCCAAAGATGACAGGGTGGAATTTTAAACAAAAAGCAACAACAAATCAACACTGGAAGCTGAAATGGAGGCAGAAGCAAGGTTTTGGAAAGGCTTGTATTGTTTATAAATTGCAAAATGTGTAGGGGACTTCAGCTTTCCAAGGAAGTGAACAGACATTAAATGATTATGGCAGTGTGCAAAAGTCTAATTGTCTGGTTTTGAAGCTCTAAAACTTCTAACAGTCATTTTGCAAAGGTGATTGTTAGGGGAAAAGGAGCATTTTAGGAGTCTGGAATCACGGCCACTTAATCTTCACTTGTTTCAGAATTGATTATAAACCAGTGAGGGATTTTATTCTTTGGAAGATTTTTTTGTTTGTTTGTTTGGGTTTTTTTTTTGGTTTTTTTTTTGTTTTTTTTGTTTGTTCTGTGTTTGAAAAGTAAGTGATGCTCCAGAGGAAAGTGGGAGGCAGTGATGTAGGACTGGGTCATGTGTTTAGGAATAGCCAGAACTGAGAATTTTTTTCTTCTCTTTTTAGTGCTGGATTTCTGGTTAGCTGTTGGAAGGGTTATTCTCACTCAAGCATTCAAAGAGATCAGTCTGATTCTGCTTTTGCTGGCTTTAGCATCTCCAGCACGTCTAAAGAGCTGTCTTTGAGCAATGGTAGTTGGAATTCTGGATCTTAAAAATCATCACTCCTTAACTTCTGCATGTCTCAGTTTTGCTATCTGTAAGATAAGCGTCACCCTGCCATACTGTATGCATGTTTCTTTATATTCTTTCCATGAAAGCTGAGATATAAAGGCTAAAAATTACATGTATTCATAAATGGAAATTATCCAGGTATGAAGATGTGCGCCCAGTATGTGCAGAAAGGCAGCCTGATTTCCATACCAGTGCTGAGGGTTTGCCCCTTTCTGATCCCATCCCCTATAAACATGGAGCAATTCTGCTGGTTTATTCTGCCTGCCACTTCTGGATGTACCTTCAAATCCCTGGGAGCTACCTCCGAGGCTTTTGGCAAATTCTCATCTCGTGGTAGATTCTGGTTTCAAGCATTTGGGAAGCAGTACTGCTGGGTGTTTAACTCTTGCCAATTTTCTGTGACAGTGTTAAATGGCAAACCTCTAACATTCCCAAGGCTGAGTTGTCAGTTCTAACCTTTCCTGCCTCATGGGTGAGCTGGGTGCATTCCCTCCACATTAAGCCACCTCCATGGCAATAAGAAATGAAAAAAAAACCCTTCCTGTCCGAGTGCTGCTTGAATAGGTTCCCACTGCATCTTTCTGATTAGCCCTTGAGACCCTGAATCTCTTACCCTAATGCTGAAATCTACGCCTCTTACCTTTTCTTTATCATGTATTGGGAGTAGCAGAGTTGAAAAATGCACAGTTTCATTTCCCCTTTAGGTACTCTGCTTTTCTCTTGTACACTTGTTGTCCTGTACAAAACTGGTTACTTCTTTGCACAGATTAGTAAGTGTTCTAACCTAATTTCAGCTGCTAGCCCAAGGCGAATGAATCATGATGCCAAATAACCACTGCTTCTCTTCTACCCACCCTGCTAGGGGGGATGACAATGAATTATATTGTTATAATGAGATACGAAAACCTAAATTGAAACGAGCTGCAAATGAAGGCAATTTTCTTTGTCAGTAATCAAATGACAGCCAGTGTGTTTCTGAGGCAGAAGGAAGGGAGAGTGAGGGAGTAAACTGTACTGAAACAGGCTCATTTTCTTGGGGTCATCAGGTCTGCTCACTCATACTTAGGGAATGCTGAATCTAGGAGAGAAATCTAATGTGGCTGCATTCTTCTTAATATCCAGAGACAGCTAGCATCTGTTTTTCCAAAGAATTGGCAGATTTTCACAGAATCACAGAATGTTAAGGATTGGAAGGGACCTCGAAAGATCAGCTAGTCCAACCCCCCTGCCAGAGCAGGACCACCTAGAGCAGGTCAGACAGAAATGCGTCCAGGTGGGTTTTTTGAATTGTTTCTTCCTGTAAACCACCCATCCACACCTTCAGTTCTGGTGCTCATGGTTTATGCAAAAAAGTCCTGCCTCTGAGCTGGAATCAGAAAGTAGGAAGAGCTGAGGAGAAGCAGAGGAGTTTTGTGGTGAAGGCATTGGTGCGTGGGAACCGCAGGATTTGATGTGCTGTGGTACTGCAAAGTGGGTCTTATTTTGGGAAGTCTTTTTGCACCCTGAACTAAATCCAAACCCTGGGAGGAAGCTCAGCCTGCTGTATTAGGCAGGTCTGTTTCCTTCTGACACCAGCAAAGAGCAGTTCGTGCCAGGCTGGGCCGCAGCATGGAGGGGTGGCAGTTACAGGAAGCCTTTTCCTTTCCATGAATCCTCACTAGCTGCCTGCTTTGCTACTGGAGGCAGGTGGAGCACACTGCTCTCAGATTGCAGGAGAAAGAGAGGAGGTGGCATTGGAGAAGTTAGAGAGGAAAACCCATCTACCCAAGCATCTGGACCCAGAAGTTTCTGGTCCCCAGTTCTACTCTCAGAACTGCTGGTTTGATACTTCTGTGACTCTCACCTGTTTTATGCCAGCCTGACTTCACTGAGGGTAGCAGAACTGCTCTGTGCCTCAGCCAGAGTGGAAAATCCGATCCAATGACTCTCTTTCATGCTTCAGCTTCCTGACACATTCCAATAAAGAGGCCTTACCCCTCTCCTCCTGCTCAAATAACATAATGCTATTTATTTAAAAATACCATCAAGCAAAGGACATAATTCAAAAGCTCTGATTTAGGAAAATTGCTTGTTTGTTAATCATTTCCTTTTTCCTGATTCAGAGCTTGCTTGCTCATAAAATATTGATTTATTGGGCAGGCAAGGATGCTCTTGGCAATGAAGATGAAAAGCAAAAGTGCTGATAAAAATACATAGGCTTTTTTTATGTTTTTGCAAAAGCTCAGCTTAGAAAAGGTAGCTTAGAAACAGACACAGACAGAAGTTATAAGGGCTATAGGTGGAGTCAAAACAAAGTGGAACAAAGATAGTGTAGGAGACCAAAAAGTAGAGGGAGTAAAGGGGGAATGGAGAAGATGAAAAAATCAAAAGCAAAATGGGCAAGAAACTGTTGAGTTGCAGAGGTGGCCAGAGGAAGGAATGCTTTAGAAAGAAACAGCAAAAAACAGGACTCCTGAAAAGCAAAACCCAAGTACAAGAACACATGGAAGTGTTGTGAGACCCTGATTGCAAATATGAAATCAAAAAAGGTGCGCCTGCCCTTACCCTGTCTGTCCACCTCTCCCCATTTTCATAATGTGAGAAGCAGCACACAACTCATATGGAAAAAAAATGTGTACTGAAGGTTGTGAGAAGGAAAAACCTGCCTTGCCTGTGAGTGTCTGAATGTCATTTCTCTATGAAGTCGGATGCTTTTTCAAAAGACTGGCCATTTCTGAAAGTAGACAGAAAATCCTCAACAACAGAAAGAAGGCCTGGTTTGGGACAAATTGTAGTGTTTTCAGGCAAGCTGTCCCCAAGCTCAGCAGGGTTGGGGGACAATTATGCCTCTGAATGGTTCATCCCAGAGCAAGCATCATACCTTTGTATGGAGTGGGCAGCTTCAACAAGAGGCAGAAGATGTATGTGCACAATTACTGAACCAGCCCAGTCTGGTGAGGCCTATATTTTAAAAATTGTGACTGGGAGGAATAATGTAAGGGACAGACTGAGTTAAAGTTTGGGCATTGAGATGCGGGCATACTGAATACAAAAAGGGAATCACTGCAGGTCCACCATACAGTTGTGGATTCAGGGACCTTGTCCTAGCCTGGTAGAGAATGGAGAATGCTGCCTGGGGGATGATGGACCTCATCAGGGATCACTCATTCCTGTCTCAAAAATGCAAGGAAAGAAAGCATTTCACTTCCTAGCATCAGCAGTCTGCCTCTAGACTTTACACCATAGATGTTTGTGGGGGGCATCCAGTGGAAAAAAAGATATTTTATGTGTGAGGATTGCATAGCTTAGCTGGGTGTTCTTCCTTTTCTTGCCTTTAATCCTATAGCGACTCTATGCAATATGGGAAGACACAAGCACTCGCGTGTCTTTTAAGAATTCCTGTAAAGCCTAATGCAAAGGAGTTTTTTCTTGTTTAATCCTAGTGAAACAGTTCCAGAAGAGACACTGAGGAGAGCCAAACAGATTGGGTTCTCAGACAGACAGATTGGGAAATGCCTGAGGCTGACTGAAGTCCAGTGCCATCAGCTGAGACTGAGGAAGAATGTATTGCCCTGGGTGAAACAGGTATGTGAGAAACATCGCTGGTCATGGAGAGGGCTTCCAAAAGTGCAAGGAGCAGGAGACCTCCATGTCCTCAGAGACAGCTGAAGTAAACAAAGAGGAACACCTGACTCTGCTGACACCCATGAGAGTTTTGACATTGACATTAGAGGAGAACAAATTTCACCCATATAGCTGTTACTTCTTCACTGCAAGCACCAACGTAATGACATGAACATCCCCAAAGACTCAGAATATTCTTGTTCATATTCTGCATGGCTGAGGGGGAAATTCAGTTATCTGGGTTCAGGAAAAGGCTGCAAATTTTGGCCCACCACAGTGTGACCATGAGAAGCATAATACGGCTTTTCTCTGGGCAGTAACTTTTTACAGGGTAATACTTTATTTGAAGTGTGCTATTGTTATGGGTTCATTTGCTATTCATTGTGATGGGACAAGTGTAATGAGCTCATCTAGTATTCATGGCAGTGTCAGGAGTGCTTTGCTAGGTGTTCTGCTGCTGCATTTAAGGTATGTCGGTATTAAACTGCCACCAGCTGGTTTGTTGGTTTTTGTTGGGGTTTTTTTGTCCTTAAAGGCAAAAAAAAAAAAAAAAAAACAAGCCAAAACAAAGCAACCAACCCAAACTACTGAATGTTTCTGAAAGCCCATCTGTATCCTCAGGCCTAATTCCAGGTGCCAAATCTCCTTCTGTTCCCCAGCTGTTGTTTTCCTTCTGTGTACTCACCTGGCCTACAGCAACATGCATGGTCTTGCACTGCATTCTTTCAGCTGCATATGGCACTGTAGTGCTGGATTGATTTGTGTGCCAAGGTACCCTTAATAAGGTCATTCTACTTTTGCCTGCATTTATGGCTTCAAAGCATATGTTTCTTCTTGAGCCATGAAGTACAAGTTGCAGTATTAGCAACAGTAATGAGCAGCCAACATGTACATAGTGCTAATGGCATAAGGTCACATCCTTCATTATTCACAAGGATTTGGACAGCCAGTGGGGATTCCTGAAAGTACTTGAAGATTGGACAGATTTTTAAATACTATAGCATCTAAAAATTCATGGGACTGCTTTGACATTGTTCCTTGTTCACTGTTCTGTGCTTCAGCAGTCACTGGTGATCTAGATGGACTAGTTACCATGTATAACATGCAATAAGTAGTTGACACAAATAGCTTGTGAACAGCCTAGTAGGTAAATTATTCTTCTAGGCACTCTGGTGACTAATTACATAAGAAATTGTTGAAAACTGTATATAAGGGGTTGTTGAAAATCACTCTTGCTTTGTGTAACATTTAATTATGAAAGCACGAGTTATAATGTAACATAAATACATGGTACTTGCACTGCTGGCTGCTACTCAGCATGATCTCAAAGTGATATTGTGTGTGTGTTTGTATTCAGTGGGGGAGTAAGATGGGGTCAAGAGTATCCTGTGAAGATCCCAGACAGTGCAGCTAAAGATAGCAGGAGACCTAGAGGAATGGAGATCTGGGTAATTTATTCTGCCAAACTAACAATAGAATGAGAGCCTTGTCAAGAAGGGATGGATGGGGAAAGTTCCTGGGCTATGAACATGTTTCACTAAAGAGGTGTGGAGCTCAAACTGCAGCTCAGAAAGAGATGATAAACTGTCCTGTTGACTGAACTGTAAGGTCTGGGGGGAAGGCTGGGCATATGCTGAGTCACCAGCGTATGACTGTTTGGATCACCTCCTTTTGAGGAAAGACGTTGTGGGAAAATAATAGGACAGAAATAGGAGTAGAAAAGGAGACAGGGAAAAGAGAAAACCTCAAACACCCTAATTTAAGAAAGATCTTGCACTGGCCAAGTCACAATCCCTTCTCTTCTTCCCCATACAGATTGACACACTGGCAGCAGAATACCCAGCAGTAACTAATTACCTCTACACCACATACAACGGGCAGGTAGGCGCATGCAGCAACAACAGTCTCATTGCTGTCTTGTTTGTTCTCTTTCCCCTGTGCTACATTATTGCTGGAGATCTTGCAGATGTCTTGGTCTCTGCAGCAATTATTTTGGATGGTGTTAGATCTAATGCCCTTACAGCAGGCCTGGAACTTTCTCTTGCTCAAACACCGATCCAGTGCATTTAGTGTTAATGCCTCTATGTTGTTATGAACCTGTCCTCTATCACCTGTAAGTGCATCCAGTGAGCACAGGTCAGGTGCTGTGAACACAGAACTCATGTTTCACTCATCTCATCCTAGCATTCATTTTTTATGTGAATCTTAACAGCTCCTTAGACTGCTCAAAAATAGCCAAAGTGGAGGTGCTGTGTCTCCTTTGGTTTGAGTGCAGCACCACTAATTCCAGTCGAGTTGCACTTTATTTACTCTGCAGTAAATGAGATCAGCCTTAAGCCCTGAAGGATCAGACTGTTGGATACAGGCTGAGCACCAGAAACTGTTCTGAAAAGCATGGAGTAAGGTGCTGTGGAGTACAGATTCAAACAACTTTTCTTCCTCCCTTCTCAGGAACATGATGTAAAATTTGATGACTGTGGAGTGATGGTGTTGGGCTGTGGACCATATCACATAGGTAAATCTTCCTTACAACTTTTCGGTTCTCCTTGCACCCTCGAGCCTTCTTTGGATATTCTTGTGGTTCGTTTGTTCCTCTTCTCATATGGTGACAAAACCCTGCAGAGCACAGTGCAGAGGACATCAATTCCTAATAGGAGATTCGCCTTTTACACTTGCTTGGATACTTCATTTCATGCCTTGGAAAAAACAGAATAATTTTATTGCTTTTCACTTGTCAGTTGCAATTTCCATAAAGTTTTAGACATACTCATTTTACTCCTATTTTTTGCACATACTAAGATGAGAACCTGATACCTTCTATAGACATTTGTTGCTCCCACATACCTATCTTACATGTTTTACTGCCAGCTCCTGGCTATGTTGTTATACATGATACATTTTACTACTGTAAGTATAAGTGACTATGAAAATATTTTGGTATCTTCAGCTGCTTTTCTATAAGCAGTTCTCTGTATGCTGTTTTTTCAGCCCACTCAGATGATTATGCAGCATAAGTTTCCTCATAGCTTTGAGGACTGGGGAAACAGACTGATGAATTCTGGATATGATGACTTTCTCTTTTTCTTTTCATGGATCCTTCCAAAGGGCTTGCAATTATTGGGAAAAAAAAAAAAAATTGCTTGTTATTCAGAAATATTTTTGATCTGCATCTCGCAAGTAGTGGTGATGCTTTTTGAAAGCTGAAATTTAAAATTGCATCCGTTTGCTCTGCTTGGATGGACAGATCATGTGGTACACTGCTGTGGTGAGATGTGTCTTTTTGAACTCAGTTTACAGTGTGAATGTCGAGATGCGTAAAATCAGGAGGAGCACTCCATGGCTATGGTTTGTGAATGCTTTTGCCAGTCAGCATGCTGTGTAGCATGATTATGAAAAATTAACATAAAAAGGGTAGCAGTGTTGTTTAATAGTTTGATGAATAAATTTTGCACTGGTCACCTCAAACTCCTAATTGCTTAGATTAGCCATACAGGACTGATCTTGATCTTACCTGTCCCATAGCTCAGATTAGATCAAGACAATCTTTGGAAAAGGCTGCAACTAAATAAAGGCTGCTAAAGGACACCATTACTTGCACCTCTAAAAGATGCTTTTTCTAGATGCAATAGCCAAGTTTGTTTATTTTTTTCCTTTTGTTATCCTTTGAAGACAAGTAAGGAGCATGCTTTTCCTCTCTGCTTTCAGAATTGCAATAGTAATTCAGCAGGATCAACTTCACATCCCCTTTGGATTTACATTTACAAAGCAGGAACAGGTCAGAAAGTGCTAAGTGATTTGGATGGAAGTTAAATATGTGACATTATTTTTAATTATTTTTTAAACAAGATTCTTATTTCCTTTGTGAAAACAGAGTTTTAGATTAAAGAAAACCCGCCTTATGAATTTTAATTGAAAGTGTTTTGAAATATATTACAGGAAAATCTTGAATACATTGACACTTTCACAAAGAAATAAAATTATTTGGTGGAACGGTGGGGTCATTTTAAAAGTGATGCTATATTCTGTATTCAAAAAGAAAAATATCCAAACTGAAGTGTCTTCCTTTTTGAAGTTTTCTTTATAAAAAATATACCAAATAGAAGCATGATGTGACTCAGTACAGTTGCATGCTCTTGAACTGCAGAGCTGCTGGCACAACTTTCATGCACAATGTAAAAAGGCCTCTGGCTCACAAAGTGCTTGAGCTGCAGTGTGTGACCTGTGCTCCATGGGAGTGTTTCTCAGATATTCAAGGCAATGCTTGCACTTCACTTGCTGCAGGGAGGGTGTCTCCTGTCCTGGGAGGGGGGTTGTTTGTGTGAAACTCAGCCCTGAGAGCAAGTATAAATAAAGCTATTCCACCAACTGCATGGACCAGCAGAGAGCTCTGTAAATATTTAGCTGTGCACATAGATTTAACATGGCTGAAACATGAAAATGAGTTTAAAAACATGGTTGTATTGATGCAATAATGATCTTCTGAGGAGCATTGTCTGGTTATAATGTCTGTTATGTTACAACAGTCGTTACTAATATTACTAATTATTTGCTCTCTTTGTGCTGATTGGACATGACCCTTACTGGATATGGCTGGAATATACTTAGGAGTGTTTGGCTGTTTTCCCAGATTATATCTAAAGCAGACAGATGGGGACTCCAGATGACCCTTGTGTCCCAAAGTTTCTTATGTGTGTAAGAATACCTGAATAATGGGCATGGAATACAAAAAATGAATGTGCATCTGGTGACCTTCTGGGAAACACCCAGTTTCAGATTTATTCCTTCTCTTTCCTGTGGGGTTTTAGCTGAGGCCTAGGCATGTTCTGAGGTTCCTGTTTGACCAAAGTAGGGAAATACATTGGAAATTGAGTCTATTTAATTGCTGTCTCCACCATCTTGTTGCAAATAGATGGCTGCCGCAGGTCACTCACTGACAGGGACACAATTTATCTTGTCACACAATTATATATGAAAATCATGATATCAGTGGTTAAAGTTCATGTAATGACTGTGAGCACATCATGATGAGGCCAAGGTTTTCTTGTTGACTGTAAGCATAACCATTTAATGATGTTTGTTAATATGCATCATTCTGTTTATGGTACCCCTCTTAGATGTTTGAACCTAGAAATCTATGGTACAGTAGCTGTTAGCACAAGTCGGGACTCCAGCGTTGCCTGATGCTTGCAACATGGCCCAAGTCCCAGATCCTGCTGTTAGCCCAAGCACCATATCCTGATGCTCACCCAAGCATTAGGTGACTCCCTCTCTGCCTTTTTCCTTTGGATAACCGAGATAAAAGGATGACAGAATGTCTCTAAAAAGTGTTGTTCTACTGATTTGCCTCATCTAGCTAGAGTCAGCTCACAGGAAGATCAGACCCACTTAGTTGTAATTCCTACGTTAGCCATACTGTGCTTGTCTGGAAGGTAAAAAACACTTCAATTTTCTGGGTTTTAAACCACATCTGTACAAACACTTGTCTTTCCTGGAGTAAACAGTGCTGCCTTATAATAATGAGCACTCAGTTTGGTCACTTCTGAGCTTCTGCCTCCTTATCTTTAAACATGTTGGTTGGGAAGCAGTAGTAGCTGGGTGGGCAGCAAGAGCAGGCATGAGTGTTTATGAGCATGAGTGTTTATGATGGCAGATGTGTTATAGAGACCTGTCAATCCTGAGCAGATGAGCCAACTTACCTATTGTGTTTGGAGGCTAACGTTTGTGGATGATTAGTATCCATGGGAGGACAATTAGATTTCTTGCTCTGAGCTGACAGGAGGCAATGCTGTTTTCTTTTTTTCTTTTTTTTTCTCCTTTCTCTTTTTTTAAGCTTGAGTGCTGAGAACGTCTGTTTATGTTTTCTTCTCTGCATCCTTCCTTTCCTTGCCCACTTTTCTGTCTTCTGGCAGGCAGCAGCGTGGAGTTTGATTGGTGTGCTGTCTCCAGTATCCGCACGCTGCGTCAGCTTGGCAACAAGACCGTTGTCGTGAATTGCAACCCAGAGACAGTGAGCACAGATTTTGATGAGTGTGACAGACTATACTTTGAGGAGCTGTCATTAGAAAGGATCCTGGACATCTACCAATATGAGGTAAAGAAAAGCAGAAGCACAATAAAAAGCCATGAGACAAACCAAACTTTTCAAAATTCATGTCACTAGCTTGCTTTGGCAGAGCAGCTGGGGGCAAGGGGGAGAGCTTGCTAGCAAAAGCTGTTTGGTTTGGATCCTGATGTTGCATTTTACACATCATTGATGTTCCTAGCAGACTGCTCAATAATGAATGCCAAATAAATATTAAATTATTTTGCAAGGTGCCATATTGTGCAACATTTACAAGCAGATTTAATTTGCTGCCCAGTCATTTATTGCACAAATCGTTCTGCCCTTGCAGCACTGAGCTTTAGCACTTAAGCATATCCTTGACTATAAGCACAAGCACTCTTCCTGAAGCAGCAGAACAAATTACATGCATAACATGAACGTGTGCTCAAGAACTTGCAGTCCTGTCCTTGCAATCCAGTGGCAATAAGGTGGGTGTGGTCCAGCAGGCAGGTAGAGTGGGAAGGGCCATTGGAATTTCCATCAAACCAAAACATGTTCTAGCTCCCGATCCAGATGTTGAACTTGTCTGTTAGGAATTTTCGAGTGTTCAGAAGTGCTGATACTATGCGATGGAGAATAGTCACAGACAGATCTGGTACTGGGAGGATATATAATGTAAGTAGCTGGTCCCAGTGTGGAAAATGTTGATTTGTAACTGGTAACAGACTCATCTGGATTTGTGGCTGAGGTGTTCGGAGCTGCTTACAGGAGCTTCATCTCCCTTAAACTTCAGAGTGAGTTAGCCTTGTAACTTGCTGAAACAACTGTGCAGAAGCCAGGTCATGTTAAACTTACCATTTTTCTTGGCTCTGTTTCCTAGAATATGACAATTTGAGCTCATCTCCTTTGTGAATGGGTACAAGTTTCTAAAATGGTTTTATAAACTGGATGCATCTTGATCATTCCCAAATCTGGAACCAAGCAAAAGCACATCAGAACTCAAGTCCCAGTCTCTAATCTCTGTTCTGAAATCACCTGCAAAATACTGTTTAGGACCATTTTTGGATTTCATGTTCATACTTCCCTATTTGTAGTTGTTGCTTTTCATCTTCTTTATATTTTCATAAAAAGAGAGACTGTTACTGGAAAGCATAGATTTAGGACAGGACAAAAAACTCTGGTGGCTCTCTGGAGTCTTAAGGGCTGATTTTTGGATGCTTTGGAATTATCCATGAGGCTCAACTCTGTAAGCATTGAATTCATTTACTTAAGCAAAACTGAACTTGTAAACTTGGAGCATGGAGGAAACTCGTGTGACAGTTTGTCAGGCAAATAACACTGATGAAACACAGCCTCTAATTACTGCAGGATCAAAGAGAGGGTAGAGATAGGTGATGGGGGAGCAACTACTCAAACATGTAGTGGTAGTAATTAACAAATTGGCTAAGAAAAATATGTGAAGAGTAATGCATATATATTGAAACTTGCATTACCCTGCCTGTCACAGCAGGGCTTGGTGACTTTGATGGGTGGCATTGCAGATCTCAACATCTTATAGCAGTATCCTGTGGTACCCAAAGCTGAAGGGGAAGGAGACATTATTGGCAATTTCCAGGTCTCTGGCAGCCATGCTCATCAGCTGAACTGGGCTGATGATTCTGAGCATGCTTTTAGCCTGTCCTGCTTGTGAAGTAAACCAAGAAGTGGTCATGAGAGGAGAGAGGTCAGGGAGGAGGCATCAGGAGCTGAGGTGATGGGAATAAAAAGGGGAAGAGAGGTGCTGGGATTTTGCAGACAATTCTGCTGCTCTGACTTGAGCATGAAAACAACCAATTTGATGTTTGCTCTGGAGGTGTTAAAGCCATCAGGATCTGAGCCTAAGCATCGAAAGTTTGTGCTGTCTAATAAATCCCCAGATGAATAATAAATACTCAGCTGTTTTAGAAGGCATTACTTAAATAGTGGCAAAAGGGAACGGTATCATTATGCCTAATTTACAAGAAGGGAAACTGAGTCTCTGAGAAGTAGAGAGACCGCACAGAGCCACACAGAATGACATAGGCAGACTTAAGGACATACTCCAGACCTACAGCAGAGCATAGTCTACAATACATGATTTGCTGTATTTTAAATTAATGAGCCAAGTGCTAATATCCTGGGACTGGAATATGTCCTAAGGCAAATGCAGTTGGCATTCAGTCCCTAAGGAAACGATCAAGTTAAAAATTCACGATCTGATTCTGAGATCCCTCACCAATCCTGCAGACAACCATCTCTCGTAGCTTCATATATGGACCATGAAGAGTGCCCCGAGTTCAGGCCGATCTTTAAACTGTCCTGCTCATTAGCCTCCTCTAGTGTTCGAATGTGAGAAGTCCTGGATGGTTGGCAAACCCTAGGTAAAATCATCAGCAAGAGACGACAACCCTTTGCCCTCAGTAGAGATGACCCAGGAACTCCCTAGATATCGTTAGGATTACCAGCAAACCTTAAGATGACTGTTAAGCTCAAATAAATAAGGGCACTAACTTGTCCTGGTTTTTCTGATTAGGCGAAAACGTGGAGGAGCAAGGTTACCAAAGACAGTGAGGGGGCCAGAACCTGCCTACCAGAGCTGCTCATAGCTTTGCACAGTCCTGTCCCATGGACCTACTCAGCTGTCCTTCCTCTTTCTCTCCTCTGTGTCCCCTTTTACCTCTCCCTCTCCAGTCGACATTTACAGCTGCTGTGACTCACCAGAAACTGAGTTCTGTACAACAGAGCTGTGCTTTGGAGGGAAGTCTAATTTACTGTGAATGTGCAAAGTTAGATGGTAGTCTAGGGGACAATAATTAAAAAAAAAAAACCCACAACCTTCCTTTAGATTTATTGGCTTTTTCTTTCCACAGAAGATGTTCCCTTTTTATTTTAATATCTATCTGCTTGAGGGCCTCTTCTGATGCTTTTTCAGTTTCTAGGATCATTCTGAACCAATTCATAAAACTAAAGGAGACTCTTAGGTACAATTTTAATGGTCTAATTTGTTTTCAAACTCAGAGAAAAAGAAAACCCAACTCTATTACTAATGACATAAAAGCAAGGTAGTAATGAAAAGAGTGGTTTTTGTTATAAAGGGGAAAAAATTCTCTCTAGGCTTCTTCTACTAGATTATGTACACTGTGTGTTTTAAAGATATCTAATGGCAAGGATGTTATTCATTTGCTTTCTGTTTAAAATATGGATGATGACAAAGTGATAGGCATTTGAATCCCTTTCTGTCTGCCCACATTTCTCAGTGGGGCTGTCCTGTTCCTTAGCAGGGCAGTGGGTAGCTCTTCGGGCAAGAGCATGCTTTGGGAAATAATGTCAGAATTTTGAAGGAAGAAGCCAGAAGCATCTGGGTCTCAATTTACGGTTCATTTTGAGTAAAAATGAGTATATGATTCTTTGCTATATGCCTGAATTAGCAATCCCCTCTGTTTTCTTGGGGCTGGAGTCCCTAATGCCATCCCAGCTTTGATGCAGGCAGTATTTGGATTTTAGGGGTTCAGTGACTAGAATTGTTTTAAAGGAAGGAATAAGTGGCAGCCAAAGAGAAGCTGTTAGATGGGACATCTACATTTCAAATATGGTGAGGATAGATTAAGATATTGGTTGACCTTGGCAGCTAAGCTAGGTTGACTTATTATCAAACAGGGACTATTGCAAGCCGGAGGAAGGGTTTGCTTTATTCGCTGTCTGGTTCTTGTCCATATTGTGATTATAAGGGGTCTGCAGACTAGAGACAAGTACTTTATTTTGGGTCTGGAAGCAGTAAGGAACAGATTTTTCTTCTGAGTTGGCGGTGGCAAGTTCTGATGTCATGAGACAACACTGTGTGGGCACAAAACAGCCTCTGTCCTTACTCTACTCTCTACTAATGAGGTATTTTTCACTCCCTGTCCTAAACTCTTTCAGATAGCTGCTGTTGGCCAGCAGCAGCATGTCATCCCATACGTGACTGCTTAGTGAAAAGGAAAAAAAGAAAGTCTCCAGTGCTGTGTTATCAGCAGCAAATAATAATCTTATAGACCTTGGGATAATAAGTGCTGTTTAAATGCCAGACTTTTTATAATGGCTTTTTATTATGGTACAAAATTAGCCACATTAAAGTTGAGCAGGGTTTGTACTGGCATTTATAACCTGTATTTTTTCTCAGTCGCTTCTAATCCATCCTGCTCACAGCTTACAGATCTGCCACTCTAAATCCCTTTAAATCCCTCATTAAGAAGTTCCTCTTCCAGGAAGGCCAGTGGGGCTAACCTCCTTCGGGAAAAACACACTTGTTAATTAAAGGAACGTTGGTATTCTAAAAGATAGAGCCAAACCATGGATCACTTGGTTTATGTTTCTTGTTTGCTAGAGGTGGGTAAAACTGTGCAAAACATATTTGGCTTAAAAAGTACAGCTGTACTGTGGGCCTGATTCTCCTTTGGGCAAAGTATCACCAGCCTTAATTTGGAAGTAAAGTGCCCATTATTTAATTACCCTCAATTATTACATAATATAAATATAATTTATGTCCTTGTAATTGTTGCAGGTACTCTAAGGCCTTCTTTTAGAACTGAAAATTTTCAGTTAGATTGCACTTGAAAGCATTAGGAGTTCTGTGTTTAAAAAAAAAAAAAAAAAAAGGCACATGTTTGAATCTGAAGAAGGACGTGTATTTGCAAGTGAGCTCATCTCTTGTTATTGCCATTTATTCTTTACTTACTTAAACTGTTGTGGTCTCCCAGTGACAAACAGAAAATATGCCACTGTGGCTGGAATATGCTGTGCCACCTCTCCTGCCTCATTCAAATGTCGTACCAGAAATGAATGTCCTACCAGAATGAATTATGATGATGAGTTAAAATCCACAAAAAAAGAAATGCAGTTATTTCCTGTTGTGTTTCTCCTGAGGGTCACTGCCTTGCAACTGTAGTACAAAAGAGATTGAGTGAATGGCTGCTACTCTGGGAGTCTCTGACCATGAGCATGGGAGAGGCTGTTTTCTCAGAAGAGCTGGACTGAGAAAGAAGGGGAACCTAAGCCATCCTGTCTGTTCATGTTATTGTGTCCAAAGGAAGGTTGCAGCAGGGGGTGAGAGTGGTTTTGGTGGAAGTGATGGTGCCTATGTCCACATGAGTAGGAAAACATGGGAAGGAGACCTGACCCCACTAAGTGGACTTTTGAGTTCTGTTGTGGTGTGTCATGTTTTCATAGACCAGCCATGCAAGGGAGCATGTGTCAGCTCAGTGCTTATCTTCACTGGGAAAGCACCTAAAGATGACATGAAAACAAGGTAACAGTTCGTGCTCTAGCAGAAGTGAAAATCTTGGCTTGATGTCAAAAGGCATGTGAACGCTGCGGATATTTTTGGTTTCCAGGGAAATTCAAATTCAAGTTACTATTGTCTCTTGAGTGATATTGCTGGTTTAGAGAGGCTACGCACTCTGAATCACACTTTGAAGCCTGGGTGCCTCTGGATCAGCACAATTATGATCGGCCTTTGCTCTTAGCAATGTGAAAAATTATGTAATCTAAATATTGGATTTGTCATTATAACAGCTCTTAATATTAAGTTAATTTGGACATGACTTGTGCTCCTTTCTCTCTGCCAACAGGGATGCAGTGGTTGCATTATTTCTGTAGGTGGGCAGATTCCCAATAACTTGGCAGTGCCACTGCACCAGAGTGGAGTGAAGATCCTTGGCACAAATCCTTTGCAGATTGACCAGGCAGAAGATCGCTCCATATTCTCAGCTGTTCTGGATGAGCTGTGTGTGGCCCAGGCTCCTTGGAAGGCAGTCAGCACACTGGTAAGTTGGAATGTGCATCTGAGAACCAATGAAGCATCGGGGCGTTGTTATGAGCATCTGTGCAGGGGGGACCTTTTGAATTCCCTGAGACATTTGACAGTTTTTTACTGCTAATATTGATGATCTTTTTTATCCTTGTGAAGTGATGCTACTAGCATCAGGGGGAGTAGGATTGAAACTGCAAGGAAAGTGTCTCTAAATCATCTTTACATAACATGGGATATATACCCAGCAAAAGTCAGCACCCCTGTCAAGCTGCTTTATCCTGTTGGCCTTGAAAACTATTCTAGCAGAGGGAGATTGCAAAGCGGTAGGGATGTGTTGGCACTGCTCTTTTTTCCTGGTGAAGCTGTATGGACAGGGAAGGTCTGAAGGTGACAACTCTGGAACTGAGAAGTCATGTATTACGTTCAACCCAGGCTGTAGTGCTTGACTTCTCTCCCACCCCCAGTCTTAATGGCTACTAAAGTGCAAATGCAGTCAGAGTGAAATTTTTGGTATGATTTCAAAATATTTTCTGGTTCACAGCATGTTTTTCCTCCTCTTTCTTTAGAAAGATGCAGTTGAATTTGCAAGCTCTGTGAGTTACCCATGTTTGCTGAGACCTTCCTATGTTCTGAGGTAAGGCTCAATCATCAGAGCTCATCAAGTTGGGGCTATCAACTACAAGAGCCTCTTTGAGACAAGGGAGAGTCATTTCAGGGGATGTGTGGAAAATACTATGCTAGCTGCATGCAGCATAAAGCTGCCCATCTTAACAGGAGGGCCAACTGCTCATGCCAGTAAAGGAAGCCAATGGATCTCTTATGTCCATCAGGCAGAGATCAAAGGTAGAACATAATCATAAGAATGTCCATTTAACTGCATTACTTTTTCATATCTCAAGGCCAAAACCATGAACCACCTGTGCTATTCCTTAAGGCTCCTGAGACTACTACCTGTACAACTAAGCCAGAAGATTGTTTGTCACCAGGAAAAACAGAAGGCAACATACTGAGGCCATTTATTTGGGTTGGCATCTGTTTTCAGAAAATGACAGTGTATCTTCTGAATTCAGCATTTTATTTGCTAAGCTTCTCTCCTTACAGGCATGTTTTATGTCCCTGTGCTGTGGCAGCTGCTTCTCTTTAAATAGACATTGGAAGTGCATGGCTCTGTACAACAGCTAGACTTTTGGGAGTAGTTACACCAGCACCTACTCACAGTAAACTCGTGTGTTCTGAATGATCACTCCTTCCTGTGGAGTTTCTTCATACGTGGATAGCTAGACACAGAAAGGCAGTTTGCTGGGCACAATTTGCAAGTGGAATTTGAGACAGGATCCTTTTCGTATGAAAGAGAGACATATATCAAAATGAAGAGGCACAGTATTCACTTTTAGGGGAGACAAAAATATTGAAAAGGAAGAAAGGGAGAAGGATTTCTTATATGTTCAACCCTCAAGGAAATATCCTTTAGAAGAGACTGACAAATGTGACTTTTTCTATCTGGTTTCTGAAGCTTGCAGTGGGGTTGCAAAGCAAAGTTATAAACAAGCACTCAGATCAGGAGGATAAGGTAGAAACTGCTCCTGGTGTCAGTCTCCAGATTTTCAGGGAACACTTCATTTAGCCTGTTGTTTCCATCCATATTAAGTTCAGTATAGGCCCTTTCCATGTAAGTATTTGCTAAAGGGTGTTTGGACAGGTTAGTGGGACGTCGGGGAGAAAGATGAAACTGCATAAAGTCAATGTTGAGGAAATAAAAAGTAAGAGGCCCTGGCACAGCACACTGTCTGGACGCTATTTGCAGAACAGCAGCAGGTCCACAGCTAGATTTCTTCATCCCTTGAACAGATACAGCCTTTAACATTCGCCCTTTGTTTTGGAAAACTAAATGCATTTCCCTACTAGTTATGTACTGTGGGTACCAGCTCACATCCTCAGTGGTGCTACTGGCATAGGTCCATGGATTTAATTGAACTCTATTGATTTCCATCAGCTGCAGAGTTAGTCTGGTAACTATAATCACCTAGGTACTTATGTCTATTTATCTTAGGCTAAAGTGCCTGATTTTGTGGGATAGATCCATCCTCCACTTTTGCCCACCAAAGCAAAGAAAGGGGAAGATGAGCATCAGTGGTAAAAACGACCAATGGAACAGCTTTTTTAAAAGACTCTTGTCTTTAAAAGGGATCTGAATCACTGGCTCTTGACCCAGGTTCTCACAGATCCCCCTCTCTGATATTACTAGCTGTTACGTTTCAAAGTAGCTTTCACATACCGTGTCTGTACCTGCTGGGCCTCTCCCTTAAGGACTGAGGCAGTAGGGCACAGTGAAATGGCCAGCAAAGAAGAGCTCATTCTCATCTGCATTTACACTGTTGCAACCATCACCAGTGGCCCGTGGGTTCCTCGCTTCATGCTAAAATGAGCAAAGTATCTGTTTTGTCCTGAACTCACAGCTAACCTACACCTCTAGTGAAAGGCTGGGTCCTTAGTGGGGCTATCTGTCTGACTAGCCCTCTGCTGCAGCTTAGGGGGAGTTTGAAAGGCTTGGGTCAGAAAGGGGATTTGGCAGCAGTGACAAGGCTACACAACCACAGTTCTTTATTTGATTCTTCATGGTGGTTCTGGAGGTCACCAAACTTCTTCAGAGCCAGCAGTGTGCCCAGGTGGCCAAGAAGGCCAACAGCATCCTGGCTTGTATTAGAAATAGTGTGGCAAGCAGGACCATGGAGGTGATTGTCCCTCTGTACTAGGCATTGGTGAGGCCACACCTGGAGTACTGTGTTCAGTTTTGGGCACCTCAATACAAGAAAGATATCGAGGTGCTGGAGCAGGTCCAGAGAAAAGCAGGTGAGCTGGTGAATGGCCTGGAGAACAAGTCTTATGAGAAGTGGCTGAGGGAACTGGGGCTATTTAGTCTGAAGAAAAAGAAGGCTGAGGGGAGACCTTATTGCTCTCTATAGCTACATGAAAAGATGTTGTAGAGAGGTAGATTCTGGTCTCTTCTCACAAGTAACTAGTGACAGAACAGGAGGGAATGGCCTCAAGCTGCACCAGAGGAGGTTTAAACTGGACATCGGGAAAAAATTTTTCAGCAAAAGGGTTGTCAGGCATTGGAAGAGGCTGACCAGGGAGGTGGTTGAGTCACCAGCCCTGGATGTGTTAAAAAGCTGTATAGATGCGGTACCTGGGGATATGACTTAGTGGTGAACTTGGTCAAGTAGGGTTAATGGTTGGACTTGATGATCTTAAAGGACTTTTCCAACCTTGATGATTCTATGATTCCCTGGGAAGTATAATGAAAGTTCATTAGGTACCAGCTCTGCCTTTATTTCCATGAGGAGTGGAGTGAGTGGCTTGTTTCAGGAGCTTGCTTGACTAGTCTGTCGTACAAAGGTAGTTGGCAACCCCACACTTAGGTGTCAAATGGTCTGGTGTCTCCCTTGAAGTCACAAGGGAAGCTAACCTGTTTTCTTTTCTTTGCCATTTTCACAGTGGGTCTGCAATGAATGTAGTATTCAACGAAGAGGAAATGAAGAAGTTCTTAGCAGAAGCCACCAGAGTCTCTCAGGTACAAGTTTTCATGCTGATACTGCTTTTTCTTTTTGTGTTTGCTGTATTTTTTTTTCAACTCTACTGTGTTGAAGTACTGGAGCGAGTGCAGAGAAGGCCAATGAAGCTGGTGAAGGGCCTGGAGAATAAATCTTACAAAGAGCGATTGAAGGAGCTGGGTCTGTTTAGTCTGAGGAAGAGAAGGCTGAGGGGAGACCTCATCACTCTCTACAACTACCTGAAAGGACATTGTAGAGAGGTTGGTGCTGGTCTCTTCTCACAGGTAATTAGCAATAGAACAAGGGGGAATGGCTTCAAACTGCAACAGGATAGGTAGCTGATCAGGCTCTCTAGTAGCAGGTTATGCCAATCAGTTTAGAACTGATAGCATCTTTCACTCAATTTCTGAACTGTTTTGCCTGGCTGCTTTGAGAAACATAAAACTTCACCCTGGCATCTTCTTTCTCACTAATGACCTTTTCTTTTTTGGCTCTTTTAAATGCAGGAAGATTTGCAAGATTTTGCTATGACATTTAACTCTCCAAATCACGTGCTGAGTTTCATTTTCCTCTGATACAAAAGCAGGGCTGCTGCCTATTTACTGTTAATCCAGGGGGATTATTGATCTGTAGAGTACATAATGCAGGAGATGAAATCTCTAGAGCTTTCACATGTTTTTCAAAAGCTAATTTGGTAATTTTTTTAAGTGTCTTTTTTTTTTCTAGCAAAGGGAAGGATTTGGTCTAGTATGTTGAAATTTAGAAAAGAAACATCTGAGCAATTTCCCAAAGACATGAATGCTTCAGAACACAGTAAACAACATAAAGCCTGAATTTCTTCTATACCTTCTTTCACTGTTAACAATAAAAAGGGATGTTTGGAGAGTTGAAAATACAGGATGAGGAGAAAATTAAACAATTGAGGTTGAATGAAGAAGATACAGAATTCAGTCTTATTTTTTAACAGTCTCCGAGTTTGGCCTCATCTTTCGGTCTGTTTTCTTCTGAGGGTCCATCCCCCACCTTTTTTTTCTTTTTTCTTTTTTTTTTTTTTTTTTTTTGTTTGTTTTGTTTTGTTTTTCTTGATGATCACTATACAGAACAGCCCTGTAGCACCTTGAACACTACTGTCCCAGAATCATGGAGTTAAAAATAAGTCAAGGAGGAACTCTCTGAAAACAGAACTGAATGTGGAAGCCAGGCATCTTACTGCTTACCCAGGGCCCTTCTTAGGTGGTTAAAACTTTCACAAGAACAAAACCATGTGATTTTTAAGTGTATGAGGCAAATGATGGAGTTGAGCTTTTCAACAAGAAAAGACAGAATGAAAGGGAGATACTTCGTAAAGTAGTAATATCCTCAAGGATAGGTTAGCATGGAGGCAAGCAGACCACTTATTGTCATCTTTGAAAAACTTTAGAGGGACTTTTGAAAGTGGGAGAGTACCACTGTTACTTCCACCAGAAGGAATTATATAACTAATTCTCAAAAGACTACAGGGTCAACCTGTGGTAGAAAGCAGATTCTTAGCAGTGCTCAACCTCCCAAAATGCCTAGTCTCTCTCTGTACTTCATCTTAAGTATTCTGACCCTGATTCTGCAGAGACTTACACTAGATTTACATCCTAAATTTTTGTGAGCATAGTCAAACAGCTAAGGGAAGACTTCTTTCTTCATCCCATATTTTATATTAACGAAAAGTACAGTTTAGTTGAAGGTAAAATAGCAAAAAGTAAATCAGAACAAAAGTACTGTATTCTGCTTTTAAATTAGTGCGAGTTTTTTAGTCACAGGCTTCGTGGACTGTGAGTAGTTCCATAGAAGTCTGCAATATTAGTTGTGAGCATGCAACTGAACAAGAACTTCTCTGTGGGACACAGGCTTCATTTTTTTTGGTCACAAAGCCTTACCCAGTTCTATTCCCTCCAATCTTGCATCTCCAGATTAAGTGCCTGACCAGTATTCTTCTGTTGTTTCAGCTACTTTGCTGTTGTGGTGTTGTGTCATTGTGGCATTTCTGTTGTCCATAATGTTCAAAATTTCTTGTGTGAGTTGAGACAGAATGGAGTAAACAACTTTGTATGCACCTATAAAATCTGCTGGTGAAAAACTGCAGCAAGACAGAAAGTAACAGGACAGAAGCCACTAAATTTATGAAACAGTGTAGGCTGTGGCATTGTCCTTGCCTTCGAATTTACCCTTGCACTGATAAATGTGAGGAATTGTGTCCTGTAACTTTTGGAGTAGCTTTATATTTTTTCAAGAGGAGCCTTTTGAGCATGCACAGACTGTCATCTATTCCATTTTATTCTCTAATAAATAACAGTCAGTTAATAGCGGATGGGACAGGTAAAATGTTGAGACATAAAGCCAGGCAGGAAGAATGTGGATTAGATTTTTAACCATCTGTTGGAGCAGGTGGCAGGAAGGAGAAAGCATCCGAGGAGAGTGGGAAGTGTGTGTGAGCATCCTGTAGACAGGCAGGAAGAAGAGAAAGGAAAACAGTGTATACCAGGGAATGTATTGAGGGTCAAAGATTTGTTTCTGGCCAGCTGTAATTAGTGGCAATTTCTCAACAGAAGACTTAGGAAACCAGGCAGAGAAATGAGAAAGGAATGGATCAGTTGCTTAAAATATGACTTTGTATCATGGCTGTTTGATATTTTAGAAAGTCTAAGAAACAATTACTTTGTGAAGCAGTATGGCCAGTGAGGTGGCTGGGAGGCTCAGAGGGAGGAAGAACTGAAGATCTTTGAGATAAGGACCATCCTTGGGAGACAGATCAGAAGTCATTGGATCCATGCACATGTTCCCCTATCTTCTTTTTGCTATGATCTCACTTAAAAGCTCTTTGTTGGTTTTTCCCTAATTTTCCCTGTCATGGTGATGTTATGGGGGACTCAAACTATTGCATCACTGGCTTTGTGGAAGTCCTGCAAGCTTCCCCTCATTATTTCTTTGCAAAGTTCACTTATCTGTGCAAATAAGGACATTAATAGTTTGGTTTTTGTGGGATTCTGTTCCCAAAGGCTTTCCAGTGATGAATGGTGGAGGGCTTGGATGGTCCCCAAATACTCTCAAATAAATTTTTCTTCTTTTGTCTTGTCTTGATGACAGGATCACCCTGTGGTACTCACTAAATTTATTGAAGATGCCCGTGAGGTGGAAATGGATGCTGTAGCCAAGGCAGGAAGAGTAAGAACTTCGCTTCTCTTAATATTAAACTTGTTTTTCAGGATTAAAGATTTTTAAAAATGTGTGGTTTGAATGACTTACTCTACAGCCCTGGATTTGTGCTGAGAAGAGTAGAGAAACAGGAAAAGATTAATGCATCTTAAGTTCAAAAACATTGTGCTTGAAATGTTCAACCTACCGTATTGTATGTATCTAACCAGTTATTTTTTTAAGCCTTGTTTAACCATGTCCATGAACCCTTTAGAATATAATTTTTACTGGTTTCTCAGATCACTGGCTTCACAAATTACTTTCATCAGAATTGTATTGGCACGTGTTGCAATATTACTGCTGTTGTTTTATTATTATGACTTCACCTTGGATTCCATTACTAACTGAAGATAGTTCTCACCAATCAATCAATCAATCACAGACTTCTCATTTAAGACAAATATTCTGTTTTCAGTCTTAATTTTTAACCAATGGACTTTTTTAACCAGATCACTTTTTCTGGTATCTAAGTAGTGCACCTTGGTGCAATTCAGTCAGTTTAAATCCTTAGGCCTAAATTTCCTCTGCTTGCTTTTCTCCATTATTAAAATGCCACAAGGTGTGGGGGGATAAATATAAATTATGTTAGTCCATACTTGTTTCTATTGGGGAATGACAATTTTTTTGTGTGTTCGTGGCAAGCACAACTTAGAGAGCTGGTTTAAAGCCTAATTAGCTTTTACCTTTGGAGTTGGTGTGTCTTAGGATCTTCAGACTATGGTAGGTTTCGTCACATTCCTGGTTTGCTTAACCACAGTATGAAAGACATGATCCCCTTGTTCATGTCCCTTCTGTCTGCTTCACGACTATTCTCCCCAAAATCTTGGGAAGTTCCCTGGTTTTTGTCCCCTGTCTGTATCCTCTTTTGGGTACAGATCTGTTCAGGAGACTGGGCTGGAGATGGGGAAGCAGTTTTTGAGAGAGGGTTAAGTGACTAATGGCTCTTTTGTTACCATATGCAGGTTATTTCACATGCTATTTCAGAGCATGTGGAGGATGCAGGGGTTCACTCTGGAGATGCCACCCTTGTGTTACCTACACAGACGATTAGCCAGGGAGCCTTGGAGAAGGTAGGTGTTGCACTACTACCAGCTCTATCCCATTAATTTAGGTGCTAGATGTACACACCTGAAGACCTGTTGGATTTTTTTTCTATCTTTTATTGGTTTAGAGTGAACTTCCATAGCGGAAGGATTGTCTCATTCATATATATGCCATGGTTCACTTTCCCCTTCCATTTCTCCCACAGTCCTTAAGTGATTAGATCAGGTGTATGACTTCCTAGCTGCCTGCTTTTCCAGAAAGGGTATTGGGATGAATGAACCTCACCTAATCTTGACTTTTTAAAGTCTTTTTATCTTTCAACAATAAATCTGGTGATACAGAATTAGCTGTCAAAATGCATTTTCTAAGTGAAATGTACCATCCCCCATGGTGTCACCCTGTTAAGGGTTTTCTTGGAAGCTAGCAAGAGCCGTAATACAGTGGTCTGTCCTCTAGCTCTGTTTACAAGAATGTCCAAGGCCTGGTTTCTGAAAACAGTCATCATCTAGAGCAAATCTGTTCAAAGTGCTTTGGACTCTAGGCTACCAGGCAAACTAAACATGTTTGCTTCTGAAAGATTTTATAATGATATTGCCAAAATTGAGGGTATAGGGGAAAAAAGCCATGCTAGTGCAGAGAGATACGACATTTAAAGGAATCCCTGTGAGGTGATTTATTGCCATGATGCTGTCTGTTTTGTGAATCCCAAATTCAATTCATTCAATTCAATTTATTTATTATATATACACACATTTTTTAACTTTATTTTCATAGGTAAAAGCTGCTACAAAAAAGATTGCGAATGCCTTTTCCATCTCTGGTCCATTCAACATTCAGTTCTTGGTGCGAGGCAACGATGTGCTGGTAAGAGCTCTTGTGACTGTTGCAGGGAATCAGGCTCTGCTTGGGATAGTTGGGTGCATGCTTCCTGCAGTCCCTACCAGGGGAACTCTGTGACAGCGGCAGCTGGGGGTTTCTAACCTGCCTTGTCTGCTGATGTGTGGCTCACCCGTGCCACCCCTAGTCTTGCAGCCCTCCCTCTTTCTGTGGGAGAGGCCATCCTCCCCTGCCTGTCAGCATGAACTTTGTTTCACTGCTGCTGTCCTTCACAGAATTACCAGTTTTGAATATGGTGGACAGCACCGGCACCTGCACCTTCTCTTGGGAACTGAATATCATTATTTTAGATCTCTGATATCCTCTCTCACCTTTAGCTATTTCAAGCATTAAAATAACCCTTCCAAGGTATTGGAAAGAAAACAAGACAATTTAAGTGTTTAAGCCTTTAACATAAGCCATTAAGATGGTTATCTAAATAGCATGGTCCTAGTAGCTATCAGTAACTGAAGTAGAGCAGATGGCTGACCCTTTGTGGATGACAGTTGGCCTTCTATTGCTAATGGAAGAAGGTCAGAGGAATGTCAGCAGAGTATGACTGAGGAAGCAGTGAATGAAAAGAAAACCTGACATGGTGTAGAAGAGATGCATTATTGGTGAAAGATCCTGTTTGGGCTATTAGTTGAGAAAAATGTACTTACCATTCTTTACCTTTCTTCTGTTTCACACATAGTTCAGAAAATCCCCAAAGGGACAGAATGGAGTTTTTCCTTCCTTGCTTTCCCTCAGCAGCGCTTGCCTTTTCTCTGGATAAACATCCCTTTTCCATTCTCTCTTAACTTACTTATTCTTGTCCCCCTTCACTGTCCCTTCATTCTCACAGCAATTCCTCTTGCTAATGAACTCCACAGTGTGTTCTGCAGCAAGATGCAAAACTGTTTCTTGCTTGGGTTACTGAATGGCTTCTGCTTGTAGATGAGGAATCAGAGAATGTTAGGGGTTGGAAGGGACCTCCGAAGATCATCGAGTCCAACCCCCTGCCAGAGCAGGACAAAACTAGAGCAGATCACATAGAAATGAATCCAGGCAGGTCTTGAAAGCCTCCAGAGAAGGAGACTTCACAACCTCTCTGGGGAGTCCATTCCAATGCTCTACAACTCTTAAAGAAGTTCTTCCTCATGTTGAGGTGCAACTTCCTGTACTGTAGCTTGAATCCATTGCCCCTTGTCCTATCACAATGTACAAGTGAAAAAAGATTGTCCCTGCCTTCTTGACCCTCAGACCTTATGTATTTGTAGACATTAATTAGATCCCCTTTCAGTCAGCCCAGTCATTCCTGAAGTGCCATTACCATAGAAAAAGAGCAAGATGGGCTTCTAAAGTTTGTATCTAGTGCCTGTGCATAAGTTTCCATGCCTCTAGCACATTAACTCAGGATATAGTACAGCACGTTTTCCAGTGTGAACTCTGGGTTACTCTCAGTTCTAATTTTCAGCCAATAGATACAAAACTCCATTGTGGAACATCAGGTTCCTTGTATCTGCAGATGGCTGCTACCCATAGCTCATTGCTCTGTGTAATATCGAACACGATTTCTGTGTCTCTTCTTTAGCAATCTGAAGACCATCTTCGCCAAGAGCAGTAAGGACTGATTTAAAAAAATATCAATCAGTTTCTTCACTGCAGTGCCTGATTCTGGTGTTTCTCCTTTTTAATGCCATCAGGTGATAGAGTGCAATTTGCGGGCTTCACGCTCCTTCCCTTTTGTATCGAAGACTCTGGGTGTGGACTTCATCGATGTGGCCACAAAAGTGATGATTGGAGAAGAGGTTAATGAGTCATCCCTCCCCACACTGGAATATCCCATTATTCCATGCAAATATGTTGGGATTAAGGTATGGTTTCCAAAAGAACACCAAACAAACCCAGCTCCTAGTGCATTAATAGGCAATTAGTACCTAAATGCCCAGAGAGAACAATTTACTCATTGGCCAAAGGCCAAACTGACCTCTAGTAGTTTCTGTTAATGTATGCTGGGAATTTTAGAGAAAAATCAAAGGAAAATTATCTGTGATTATTAACAAAATCAATCTTCCTTTATGTCTTACTCCTAACCTACTCTGACTCATGTTTATGAACGACATAATAAATATGCATCTACAGAATCAAACACCGAAGTTCAGACAGTTTTGTATTGCTATCTAATATATGTGGGGACCTGTACAAATTTCTGTTTTGAATGGTCTCCCGATTTTATTTTCAGGATTTCAGACATGGGCTGTTGAATGCATGAAATCCTCTTTATGTGCATCACCAGATAAAATGGAGGTGAAAGTCTTGGATCCTTTGATTTCAGTAGGGCCAAGATTTTCCTTTTCCTAGTTACTGAGGTTATATAGCACCCAAGATGCCAAAGTGTACTGTAGATAATTTTGAATGCTTAGTGGAAGAAAAAAAAAATTAATTGAAGTTCCTGATCATAAAAATCTAGAACAGCAGTGCAGAAAATACAGTGGATAATGAGAATTGTTTATACAGAAGCCTTTAAGCTTTAATAGCTTCCATATCAAGTAAAAATTGAGGGAACAGAAAACACCTAACACCTTTCCACTGATAAAATGTTCAGACCTATTACAATGCAAGCCAAATCTGTGGCTCGAGCCAGCTCAGGGTATTGGCAAGCCAGCCAGTCTAGAAGTAACTTTGTATTTTATTTTGATGCCACAGATAGGTGTTATCTGAACTTCTAATCTGAGGGTTTTTGTGTGGGTGAATCTTATTTATTTTTATAAATTTCTGTTATTTAGACCCGGGGCTTCTGCTCTGTTGTTGTTAGCTAAACTCAAGAGTTTTGCCTCTCCTGGGACTGCTGGCTACAGAGCAGAAAACCCCACTGTATTCTTGAAAACTTCACTACAAAGCCTTTTATAGTGCCTGTGTTCTGTGTGGATTTGTCAAATATAAAAACCTGCTAATACCTTTGGAAATGCTAAACTTTGAAAAAATACTCCAGTTAAACCCGGTTCTCGTTATTCATGCATTTTACTTTATGTCCTTTTATGTTTTTATTACTAGGAATATTTACATGGAAATGGGATTTTGTTTCTCCAGCAGTTCTTAAATGCTCTGAGAATACAAAACTCTTTTTCTTTCTCAACATAGTTGCTTCTTTGGGGATTCAGAGTCCCAACGTGTTAGCTTTAGTGCCTGCAATATTGTCTTGCCATGTCAGCTTGCAGACTGACACAAGTATCATGGCCTGACCAAGGTTAAATCCTGCATAGAACAATGTTAAATAAGATTTGTCAGGACCAGAGTCTGCTTCTGCTGATGCTTTTTCATGTTCATGGCGGACAAAAGTTAGGGAGCTGATGGAAAGCTTTGTTTCTTCTTACCTTTCAAGCCAATATGTCTTTGGATTTAAAAATAGATTATTTTTTAATCACCAAGAATGCTGTCTCAAATTCCATTAGTAATTTAAGTTGTAGAGAAAGCCCTACAGAAAATTTTTCCATAGCAGAAAATTTGTTCCATGTTTGCCACATGTGGTCATTGGCTCTCTAACAAAGTTTCTTCCTCTTCTTTTTTATTTTTTTTTTAATTTTTATTTTCATTTTAGGCAAGAGAACTTGGAGACCACAGTGACTTAAGTCCTCAGATAATTATAATGTTCAGGGATTTTAATATTTTCATACAAAAGATTAAAATAAGAAAAGGTGGGGTGTATTTTTTGGGGGGGGAGAGGGAATGTATGTAAATTCTTTGCAAAGTTTCATCTGGTGTACACCAGTAGAGTGTGTCCTTGTGGAATGATATGATTCCTGTGAACGAAAAATCTGCTGGAGAACAGTTTTCTCAGAAGGACTGACTGCTTTCAGAGTATCTCTCCTTGTTTCATTAATTAGATGCTTCACAGCCTTTCTGTTTTAAAATGTGTCCTAAAAATGACAGTGATAGTGTGCTACCACAGATTAGAAACCTGCCATCAGAACGTGAGCAGGACTGCAAGAGTTAGAAGGGTGATTTGCTGGCAAAATGTTTATTTGTTCCAGCCTGTCACTGAGATACTGGGGGAAATCCTTTGCTTGTCAGCCTTGACCAGTGCTTTTTTTTTGATATTAATTTATGTCTATCTCTATCACTTCCAAGTGTAGCAGGATGTCGTTGTTGTTTTGACTTGAATTTTTTTTTTTTTAATGATCCATTAAATTTTCATTCTCTTTCTCCGCTCTCTTTCTTCCACCAGGCACCAATGTTTTCTTGGTCCCGGCTGAGAGATGCTGACCCTGTTCTCCGATGTGAAATGGCCTCTACTGGGGAGGTATCTTTGAAATTTGTCTTTTTTTTTGGTTTTTTTTTTTTTTTTTTTTCCCTAAACCATGTTGCCTTTAAATGTCATGAATCTTTGAAAGTGATCTTATTACTGCCTGAATCATGATGGCATCTGTACCTTCCTCAGAAAATTGAAAACATCTTTCTTAGCTGTAATAACACATTTTCCTGGAAGAAACAGTTTATTCAGCCACTGGATGTCCCTCTTTACCTGCATGTCAGCTCCGTGAGTTGGACCTGGTTGGTGTGACAGCCTGAAATGAGTTTATCTGAGAGCTGTCAGGTTCTGGGAGGTGTGTCGGTCTATTTTACGAATCACCTGCTTCTAGACAGACAAGTGCTTGCAGCTTTCAACACCCCCACCCCCCCTCAACACATGCCAGAATAGCAATATTAAGACTCCAGGTCATGGGTGGTCTTGGAACGTGCTAGTTACTTACAGGCAACAAATATGTGTGGTGATGTTTTTCTTGTTGCCTGGTAACCACCAAGGCATGTCCCCAGGTGCAAAAGGCAAGAAAGAGTGAATAAAATGTGACATCTGTAGTATCGACTGTCAGGAGGGCAGGGGCAGACTGGGCTACTCTACCTACTCTACAGCAGGGCTGTGAGGTGCTTCTGATGTCCATGTGGCACACCATAAAGGCACAAAGCTGTTCCCCTTCCTGTGTCGACTCAGAACTGATTGGAGCCCTCACCCCTCAAGGGGTACAGGTTTCCATCTACATCATTTGGAGCATTATTGACTCATCTAGTGCAAAGAGCTTTGTTCATGAGTTATTGCTGAGCTGTCAATAGCTTCTGTAGATATACCCAAGCTACCTTTAAACTTGCTTGCTCTGTTACTTCTAAGAAAGAGTTGTGGTTGCAAGAAACTTATTCTGGGCTAGAAAGTTCTCTTGGGAAGTGATTAAACACAGAGACAATTAGATTACACTTAACGCTGCTTTACCATAGCTATGTAGGTGGCAGAGCTTGGGCTGCTCCATTTGATAAGAGCTCAGGTTTATCTACATGAGCTCTTTTCATTAGGAAAGACATCATTTTAGTATGAAAATGCATTATACCCAAACACAAGGCAAGAAACAGCCTTAGGTCTCCTACATCTCTCCAGAATAACTATACTTTGCTCTTCATAATATGTGGGAAATCAGTATGGCAGATTTCCTTTCAGTGTAGTTAATGGGAAGAAAAAGCCAAGTGACTTCTGTGACTTCCTTATTTTCAGAATAAAACTGATTACAGACACACAACACCCCCCCTCCCCCCCCCAAATCAACACAAAAAAAACCTCAACAAAACAACAAACAAAAAGGAATAAAAATATAAGTAAGGGCAAGAATTATTTTTCTGAGCTTTATATGTAGTTAGAAATTACCTTGGTCATAAAGGAGGGATTATTAACTTTTATGAGTTGGAAAGATTCATATTCACAAATGCCATAAAATGTGACAGTTAGGATGTGACAGTCTTTTTTATGAGTGAAGTAAGGATAACAACTTGCTTTGGGTAAAATGCTCAATTATTCTTCAAAGATAGTTTTGACACACGTGGCTTGATTTGGGCTTGAATTTGTCACACCTATATGTCAGAGATGTATTTTGCTGGAAGTCATGGTTCCCACAACAGCAGAAGACACAACACGGGGAGTCTCTTTGAGTATTGTGTCTGTTTTGACCATAACATAATGTTAAAGGTCTCCTAGCAGGCTGGAAACCCCTGGTCCACAAGGCAGGGGGCTGTCCACCACCATAGAAAGTCCAGGACATATGTAAACCCTCAACCAGAGACACCGTAAAGCAAACTGAACATTAAAGGATGAGTTTTTAGAGAGAGATTTTAGAGAAAAGCTAAGATTGACATGTTTTGCTTTTTTTTATCCCCTTCCCTTGTGGGATCTTTGGTTGGTGGTTCTTTTTTCACAAGCCATCGTTTGTTCTTCTTCTCACATAAAATACCAGTTTCTGCTCACCATGGTAACAGTGAGATCATGAGTGTGAGGCCTCAGTCTTTGATGGGAAGGACCATGAGGAAGATGGGAGAGCAATTCTCAATCAGCCCCTTTATCCCATCCTTACATGTGTGTAGATTTGTTACTTCAAAGAGGACGATCTGTGACAGTTTCTGCTTCTGACTGCTTTTCAACAAGTGTGGAGTTGGCCAGAAAAAGTGTGGGTTGGTTTTTTTTTTGTTTGGCTGGTTGGTTTGTTGTTTGGGTTTTTTTTCTTTTTTAACTTTCAGAGAAGCTCATGCATTCTTCTTTTTGTCATCGGAATTCCAAATTGTGGTAAAGAACACAGTTTCGTTCTTTCAGAAGATCATTATCGTATGACACTAAGCTGAACTCCACAGACAGTTCTGAACAATGGAGTTCTGCTAAATGATTTTTATTGATTTCTTTATCAACTTTTTGTTTATCTAAAATAAATTGTTATGAATTGGCATGATTGGCACGCTTTACTTGAATTTCATACATTTGTGGACTTCAAATGAAAAAGCATCTTTATATACCATAGTCTATATTCACAAGAAGTGCCAGAAGTACATGACAGCACAAGTGCTGCATATGCACCCAGACACACGTCTGCATGCGGAATGCTCACTGGTATTTAAGCATTATATAATGTTAAACAATTTGCAGTGCGCTTGCAAACACTGGAGCAGAGGCTGTGTACAGCATTCCCATAACTCAGCAGAATCAATCGCTGTTACTCCTTGGTGTGCTGTTTGAAGCTAAAGCATTGCTTATTCCTGTGTTATTGCTTCATTAAAATGATGAGATTTGTCTGCAATGATTTTCTGATTTTTGGTGTTTCGGTTTTTGTGGGATGTGTTTTGTTTTGTTGGGGTTTTTTTGTTTGTTTTGTTGTGTTGTGGGGTTTTTTGTTGTTGTGTTTTGGGGTTTAGGGTTTTTTTTGGGGGGGTGGTGGGGGGGGGGCGGAGGGGTTTTGTTGGTTTTTTTGTTCTCTCCCCTGCCTGCAGGCTCCGTGCAAAAGCAGTTTGATTCTACATGGAGGAGCCAAAAGAGCCTATTTAAAAATTTCATTCCTGCTTCCTTTTAAAGCAAGGGGTTTGGGGAGTTTTGGTTTTTTCCTCTCATGCTGGTTTCTTTGTGTCTTTTCCTAGGTTGCATGCTTTGGGGAGAATGTGTACTCTGCCTTCCAGAAAGCTATGCTTGCCACAGGGTTTATGTTTCCTAAGGAAGGGATTTTGATTGGAATCCAGGTAAGTCCTAAAAATGAAAGCTGAGAAAGGACTGATACAGAAGAACTCAGTAACTGTTGCCTTGTTTTCATTCACATGTCTTCCTGGTTTAAGGTGTTTCTCCACAATCCATCTTGAAGTGCAGTAAGATGGTGAGGAGCAAACACCATGGAGACATCTTTACTGGATTCCCTGGGGGTGGCCTGGTTTGTTTTTTTCCCCCTCTGGCTCCTGATAGTTGCTACTGGGAGCTGCAGAAGTTTGCTAGGAGCAAGCCCCCCAGGATTGCTGCAAGCAGAGGCCTGGGATCAGAAAGTTAGAAGCCACCTTCCTGTGGGGAACACAGCCCTTACACAATCAGTTCAGAAAAATGTTCCATCTAGAACTCAAAGTCTGCTACTTGCTCCCTCTCAAATAGGAATCCTGGGGATTCCCAATTCCTTTCAGGTCCTGAAATATAAAGTCCCTTCATCTGTACATTGCCTCTCGCCCTTTGGAAACAGTTTCCCCAAAACCAGTGAGATGGTTTCCATACTGCAAAGCTGGACCTGCTAAGCTTTCTCCATAGATGTATGTATTTAATTCCAGACAGAGCTGCAGCATCACCTGGCAATGTAGAAAACATGATGTTGTTAGGGTGTTGTGGGGCTGGTTGTTGGTGTAATGCTTGTCAGCGGATGAGACCTCCACCAGGTATGGCACTGCCACATTCGTCTCCTCATTGGAGTCAAAATGGGAATATACTTGAGTGCAGTGGGGTGAAGGATTGAAGAACAACAGTCTTCACCCTGCAGCCTGCTTTCCTGGCTGCCTCAAGATATGACTGCCATTATTCCTTTCTCTGTTTGATGCTGCCTGGACAGTGTTGTTCCCTGCCATGCAGCTCCTATCAGCAAGGAGAAAGTAGCTTAGAAAGGAAGAGCCAATGCTACTTCTGTGTTGTAATGTTTCTGGTTTCTGTATCTTGCCAGAGCTCTCTCCTCTTAGGAACTGCTTCTCAGACACTTATTCTGCAGGACCAGTGATTCCTTACCAGACTAGAGCTTGGACTTTAGGTTTTCATCTCTTGCTGTCAGCATCACTCGAAATTGCTGTATGGACAGAAAGTTTAGATGGTGTCATTATAGGAATGTCCTCCAGTGCCATGGCTTTTGCAAACAGCCTTTATGTGAGGGAGTTCCCCATGGGTTTGCCTTAGAAGCAGCCCTGTACTATTCACATTTCTGTATTGGTAAGGAGGATGTGTGTTTCAGGATGAAAAGGTAGCTAGGTAGAAAAGCAGAAGTTTCTTTATCAAAGAATAGTTACCAACTGCACAAGGTGCTTAAGTCAGATACACTTGTAAACTTTGGGACATGTGTATGTTCCTCAAAAAAGATCAGATGTTTCCACTCTAACTAGAACAGTCGTGGGCCCCATAAAGACAACTGATTGCCTCCTGCTGTTTCCCTGTTATTCTTATAATAAGCTTATGCCCTATATGATTGAAGAAAGCAAATAAAACAACAAAAAAAATGGGGAATTCTCCTGTCAGACAACTGGGGTGTGAAAAATATGCTGAGCTGTCTGTCAGCAGAGGATGTGAAGAAAGCGTGTGAAAAGTGACCAGAAAGGAACGTGACTTCTGGTAACAGACTACCACTTAGTCGTTAGATAAGTACATATATACACACATTTATGGATTGAAGCTGTTGCGCTATGTTACCTCAAATTAGCAGAGAAGTCTTTAGCTTGTTACCCAGATAAAGTTTAAAAGTTCAGTATGAAAAACTGGGCAGTTGGTATCATATGTCTGTTGTATATCTAATAACTGCAGGTCTTAGAATTTAAAGAGGGGGAAAGAAAATGTAGGTGGAAAAAAAGGCAGAGAGCCCAGTATTTAAAATTTAAGCCTATTTTCCTGATAGTAGCTAAAAGGGAACAGCCAGAAAAAGAGTAATTTTAACTATTGAAAGCATTTATTTAGGTTCTGTGTCAGTATCTGTTAAACTTAGCCAAATGTTCTTAAGAAAAAAAAAAAGGTAAAGAAAAAAAAAGATAAAACAACCCCAAAAGCTCCACCTTCCCAATCCTTTTAAAAGTAACAAGATTCTGTCCTTTTTAATGAGTGGTTTACAGTTCATTTTCTTACAAAAGCAACTCGAAAACAACAGATCAATCGCATAAAGGTCTCTCTTCATCTCAGCAGATTTCTCATATAATTAAACTCCAAAACAAGGAGTGTAAAGTTAACACTGAAAACCACATACTGCTCTCTCACCACTCTGGAGTATGTCACCTACCTACTTTGCAGTGGTCCATTTGGAAACAGAGGGGAAATAAAGCCTCGTAAGAAGGGAAGGTTGAAAGGGTGGCCTTGCCCTGACATGTAGACTATGAGTGGTTGTCCCTGAGTATTACAGGCTGCAGGAAAGGGGTGCCCCTCACTGCAGAAACATGAGGCACAGGGAATGAGCCATAAGGTGGGCTGTGAACACCAGCAGCGTGGTTCTTATTTTCATTACAAACATGAGGTCATCTGTCTCAAACTAGCGAAGTTTTCAGTGTATCTTCAGAGGGAAATACAGGCTTAGAAGGACAGACACCACCAGGTTGCCCCTCTCCATGATTACTCGGTGTTTAAATGTCATTGCTGTGAGGGGGTGATGGAGTGGAGGTCCCTCCCTGGGCAGAGGCCCTTGTCTTTCAAACTGCAAGCTGTTCTGGTGCACTTGGGGCTGGTTCCTGTCAGGACTACGTACACCAGCCCACTTGTTTGTCTGTGAGGAAAATGCTGTTTCCACTGTGGTGAATGGTGAGCTCGACCCATACCTTGCTGTCATAGGCTTCATTACTAGTGGCTCACTCACATTGTTAGACTGGACTTGTAGATCTTGCAGAGAGAGAAATAAGAAGTCAAACGGTCTTGAATTCTGCTTCCCTCAAAATTACTTAGGCTCAACATGTTTAGGTTATTCAGTATACTGCATCTCTATGCCACTGCTATTAACTATCTTGAGGTGAGAGGAGGCTGCCTTCTTGAAGGTGAAAGTAAAATAGATGTAGTTAATGCCTGCAGAGAGGAATATCTTTGTTTCCTTTTAAACCTTTCTCTCTGGGGTATTTTGCAAATTAAGAGTCAAATGGCTGTGCTGTTATCTGCAGTCCAAACAGGTCCAGATAAGCCCAGGTAATGAACCCAACCTTGCTGAGGGTCTTTCATGTTAGTGTGCTTACAGGTTGCAGTTCCAGTGGTAATCCTACTAGGGCCGTGCAGAAATGTTGCTAAAAAAGTACTTGCGCTCAAGGTCAAATAGGCAAGCTCTCCTTGACATCTGCAGGATGGCACGGGTCAAGTTGGGCAGCCAGCTGGGACCACAAGCCTGCTGGGTTGTCCTTCAGCTGTGAGCACTCTCTGACACTGCACAGGTCAAGGTTCTCCAGGGTTTTAAAGGCCTGGTGCTCTCCTGGGGTAAATGCAGTATGGCCTTCTTGTTAGACAAATGAATGTCTGCCAGTTTATGCAAGTTGATGATCTGACCTCTTTTCACAATTTGGAGAAATTTCTGGTGCTGAAACCCTGAGTCTGCTATTAAATAATTTATATTTTATGCAAGAGGAGTTGAAAAGCTCATTTTATTTTCTTTCCTGATTGGGCTATTCAGTGATATCTCTGGAATGGAGTGCATCTGTCTTACATCTGTGCTGGTGACCGCAAGATGCGGAAAGCGTTGATGGAGTATTTTATTTTTAAATCCCAGCACTCCAAGTCTGTTGTTTCAAGGTAACCTTCTGCCTTGGCTCCTTACATACCACAGTTTTTTGCATGCTCCATGGTAGATTTGGATAGAGAATTTAAGATTATTACAGGAGATGAGCTGGCTTCGTTTTGAGCTTGATCTTGGAGAAAACTGGTGTAGCTGTATTGAATTAGCTGAGGATGTAGCCCTTTACAAATAGTAAGGCACACTAGCAAATGCGAGAGAGAGGTTATAAGAAATAGAACTTTTCCAATAAAAGAAAAAGGATACAATTCTCCTACAATAAAAATCTTCCACTAAATAAATCTGCTTGTACTTTTCACCTTTAGTAACTAATGGTTTCTTACACAAGTTCTTTCAGCCAGCTTGTAAATCTGAGTCTGCTCCGATGCAAGCTGACAGCTGTAATTTCTTTTCATGGAGAGGCTGTTTTATGTGTCACAAGCATTCAGTACATGTTTGATAGAAGTTTATAATACTGTTGTGAAAGCCAACCCCCCTGACCAGAAGGTAGAACCATTCTCTCTGACTGTGAAGCTGCCAACCCTGTCACATTGTGTATTTATATTTTCCAGTTAGTGTACAGAACAAGATGGCTTTCAGAATGAGGTTCTTACCAGAGTGCTTGGGGAAAAAAAACAAAACAAAAACAAACCAAACCAAACAATGTTGACTCCTTTTCTCTATAGAAAATTTTTCACCCTTCAGAATATCGCTCTTGCCCATAAAGGTTAAGCTATCAACAGCTCCAGCAGGGACAAGAGAGTTTGCAATAATCTTACTTGCAAATGGCCAAACCAGGCTAAGGTTAAAAGCAAGGTTTGTCCTGCTTTGGCAGTGAGAAGGGCATGTGTTGCTTCTGATCTTTGTATTGCTGTGCCTTCAACATTCTGAAGAAAGTTACACTCAGATTAAAATTTTACTCACCCGTTGCTCTACAATGGCTTGTTCGAGTGCAGCTGTCGACAGGAGGTCATCTTATCTTTATTTCTTTTAAATTACATTGGATCTGGGTATGCATTATGAGAGAGTCTTTCAAAGGTGCCTTCAGTACCTGGGCATTCAGATCCCTGTAGGAATAGGGCGTCCCAGTCTCCTGCATGGTTTTCTGTTTTCCATTTCCATATGCCCACAGGAGTTAGACATGAACTCACGCATACACAGGCTCTTCACGTGCAATTGAAACAGAGCATCTAAAGGCAGCCCAAAGCCAGTCCATATGTGTTACCTGGCAGATAGAAGGCCAAATATTTCAACAATGATTGAAAAGATCTTTAATTAAGAGCAGAGAAGGCACTAGTTGATGTATTTGAGAAGGCAATAGCCCAGATATTTAATGTACAGTAGTATATCTTCTCTGTTTGCTGTTGAACTTAGTGTGGGAAAACTTAGCATGGTGTTCTAACAAAATATATCTTAGCTGGGAGTGACTTGGGCTTCAGGACCCAGATAGTTTTCTTGGAATGACACTGCATATGCACATTCAGACATTTCTGCACACAAACAGTCTCAGCACAGAAAGGTCTATTTGCTTCTCAGCACAGTCTGGAGGAGCTTTGTGTTGCCCAGCAAAGCATTGTTTCTATATCCTAGCTTTGATGCTGTATCTAATAAATTTCCATTTTCAGAAGTCCTTCCGACCCAGATTCCTCAGCGTAGCGGAACTACTGCACAAGGAAGGTTTTAAGGTGGGTGGTTTCAGTTATTTAAAGTTATTTTAGTTTTCAAAATCTCAGCCTACTGCAAGAATGGAAAATGTTGGAGTTTATTTGGAGATGGACGAAAAAGGACATTTTTGAAGTACAACAGGAATTTTTAGCCAAGTGATACATAAAATCAGCAGGTACCACCCAACTAAAAGTTTTTATGATTGTTCAGTTGAACACATGGGACTGTAACGAGGGCAAGAACAACCCTGGCTCTGCTGTCAGCCTGCAGCCAGGATGTCACTTTATATACTCTTCTGAATTCTCCGAGAAACAAAATTGCCACCTGGATGCCATGTTTGAAAGGTGGGGAGGAAGGGGAAGCCTTTTATATGGAGAAGGTCTTTACAGTGCTTCATCTTCAAGCTGCAGACATATGACATTTGTGGTGTTTACATCTCTCCTGTAGCAATTCGGCATCAGTTTCCATGCATAACCCTGCATTAGTGTAACTGCTGGATTTACAGTTATGACTTTCAAAAGTTAGTACTACCTAAAAAAAAAAAGGTGGGGGGAGAGTAGGGGTGTGCAAGAATTCTTTTATAAGTGATTGAACTTAAGCCCTATTAAAAGTCAGAGGGATTTTGTTCTACCTGAGCCACTTAAATGCTTCTGGATGTGTTACTACAATTTGGTGACTATCATTCATCAGCAAATCACAGTTAACAAAGTTTGGAAAGTCCTGCTGTTCTCTGTGTAGCATTCTGTATGGAGAGACACCCTTGTGATGAGAAATGTCCTCCAAAATCAGCTCTGACAACCAGGCTGTGAGCTGGTTCAGGCCCACGTGAGATAAATGAAAAGTTTTTGTATTATGAAGCACATAGTAAGTAACCTTTTTTCCCTGAACAGCTTTATGCCACAGAAGCAACCTCAGACTGGCTCAATGCTAATGGTATCCCAGCAAATCCTGTGGCATGGCCATCACAGGAAAGCCAGAGTCTGAGCCTCCCTTCGGTCAGGAGGTAAGAGCAATACTCACAGTGTCAAATTTGTGTTAACATCTAGGACAACAAGGGGCAAAGTGCTGTCCCTCTTGACGTCAATGATAGCAATTTAATGGGACCTTGGATTCAATCCAGAAGGTTTGTTTTATCTGGTTCTGTCTGGAATTGCTACAGCAGGGAGGTTTCAGCTTCATTAATGAGCATCTCATTGAACAGTCCCGTTCAATTGGCCTGGATGTATTGCTCCATGTTATGTTTTCACGCAAGGATACAGGGGATCTGAATACTTAGCCTTTAATGTCAGTCAGCTGTGCCTTTAACAGAGTTGTGCTGAGCCCTGTGAAGGCTGAATGTTGCTTTGCATTGCTGACTAGAACAGAAATAAAGCCCAAATGCCTGAGTCGCAGCTTAGTGCCTTAACCTCTTAACCCTCCTGTCTTGGGATGTAAGCCAACTCAAATGAAAATTTTCAGTGTTGTTTACCTCTTTGCCTATGCTATTCATCATAGAATTTCATTAAGCAAGACACACTGTGATACTGTTTTATGCGTTGTCTCTTTAGGCTGCTAAGGGATGGGAAAATAGATCTGGTGATTAACCTACCTAACAGCAACACCAAGTTTGTCCATGATAATTACATGATCCGGCGGATGGCGATTGACAGTGGGATTGCTCTGCTCACTAATTTCCAGGTACTTCCCATGTTGTTCTTCCTCCTCTTAGTCATAAGAGCCTGCAGAGCTTTCAAGCACTTGGGACCTTAGATTCCAGTATGATTGGACCTTCGTTATCTCTGACAAATGACAACATACCTGAAAAACATGGCAATGCAATTGTTTTAATGTATTTTCTTTTTGCTAATGTACAAAATAACATTCCTCAAAGTAAAACAAAACAAGCAAGCAAAAAACAAAAAAACAAACAAACAAAACCAACCAAAGAAACAAAAAAGGAAATCTTGAGTTCTGTACTGCAAATGAAGTTATTGCTGTATCAGTTTCACTTCAGAGCAAACTTATTGCATAAGACTGCCTGTAACATGTTTAAATTATGCACAGGAGCAATTTTTTTAGTGCGATGTTTTTCCAGTAGGTCCTTAAACCTTACAGCAGGATGTAGCTGGGCTTTCTTGAATGGACCCTGTGGCAATCCAGTTCCAAAGTGCCATCCAGGTGGAATTGCTGCATATCCTGTCGTAGTCCCCAGTTGCCAGTCATTATGTGTTTGTAGCTCCTGACAAATCCCTTTCATATACTGACAGGGGAAGAAATATTTGGTAATGCAAAGTGGGACTCCTGCTGCCAGCAGTACCTTGACTTCCTTTGCAACTGCTTCAACTGTCACAAAAGAGCCTCATCTGGCTGTCATTAAGCACAGCAGCCAAATTCCTGTTGATTTTAGTGGGCACTGACATGGAACCCAGTGACTTGAACTGGTGTCCAGCTGTGCAAAATCTTCTGCTGGGATTGGAAAGAGTGGAGAGTGGGGAGAATGCCAAACTGTAAGGTCATAAACAGGATAATGTCCCCATCCAAAACACACCTGCTTGATGTGTTTTGTTGAACCCTTTTGATTGCAGTTTTAATCTCTGAGTTTAAGAGAGGAAAACAACCCTGTGTTCTCTTAAAGGCTTGGGCTGTAGGGGGAAACAGCAGCTCTCATGGGACGGAGCTGCCTTGACAAAGCAGCCCAGCACCCCTACCTCTCTCCAACTGGACAAGTAGGCTCCAGAGTGCTGGAGCCAACATCCATGCACAGTCACCTTGAAATTGGCAGTGATTTAGCAGGACTCAAGGACTCGACCTGCCTGGTTTCAGGGTGACAGTGTAGAAGTGTGGAGCTGGCTCTATTACTCAGTCTTCTGCAGAAGGCTTTGCAATGCTCAGTCCTTCTCTGCTTTATATTGACAGGTGACAAAACTTTTTGCTGAAGCTGTCAAATACTCTGGGAAATTGGACTCCAGAAGTCTCTTCCACTACAGACAGTTTGACAATGGAAACACCGCATAGAAGAATTATCTCCTGCCTGCAATCTTACTGCTTCTGGGACTACAAGAGAGATGGGATCTCAGACTATCCACCTAACCATCCTTCCATGTACTTTATAGCGTCTTCTCCCCATTTCCACATAGGATCAAATATTAGTTAGGTACTAGATAGGTAGATCCAGACATCACTATAGCAGAAGAGGTGAAAGGAGGTACAAGGAATCTTACATGGGGGTTGTTCCTTTCTTTTCATAACCAAGCCTGCTCCTCCTTAGAAACACCCTCCTTGGGTCCATACTCCCAGCTGTCCTCATGCTGGAGTACTAGAGCCTGGCCCCAACCTGCTGACAGGCATGATGCAAGTACATTTGTTTGGTTTTTAACCCTGGCCAAGAATCATCATCTTCAACCTGTAGATTTAATGGGAGAGGAAGGCTGTACATGTGTGTCCTGGCATTGCTTCCAAATTCTGCTCAGTCCTTCAGGTCATTATTATTTTTAACTTCTGATTCAACATTCTGAATTCAGGTGGCTGTCCCTATATCATAAAGGTTCTCTGTAAGCTTTTTCTCTGGCTTCAAAAGTAGAGAACTCCCCAAAGACTTCTGTGTGTTGCTGTCCAATGTTTTGTGCTATGATTGTGGCCATTAAAATTGCATCCTTTCAAAATGAGGGGAAAGTGTTGCAATGCTTTACCCCTCCCAATTTACTGACCCCTTTGTTTTCACTCCAGCTCTCTGTGCTGCTTTTTCAGCTCTGCAACACCTGCCACGTCTATGGAGCAGTCACTCACTGTGACACATGGCATGTGTTATCACTTGCTGTCTGCACGGCAAAAGACTTCAGCAGCTCTGTGGCCAATGGCACTGCATCCTGCAGCATATACATGCCTGCCTCTAAACAGTTACCAGATAAGGAATGCATGTGTCTGTCTTTTTTCCGCCATGCTGCAGTATGTACACATAGTAGGGAGAAGCTTTGATGCCTTTGGGTGCCGTGGGGATCTCTGAACAATCACTGCCAAGTACCAAGACCAAATTTTGAATCACATGTGGACTTCGTTTCTGATGTGATTGACATCCCAAGTGCTCTTGTCATGAGCAATTTCTTCAGTATGGTCTTTTGTGATGATGCCTGCTGTGCATAGGAAGAGCTTTGCACTTTTAGAGTAGAAGTGATATGAAAACAAAACAAAAGCAACAAAAAAACCCCACCAAAACCAACCAAACAAAAAACAACAAGGAAATAAAAAAACAGCCCCCAAAAAAATAAAATACCCAGCCAAACCTCTGGATGAGCTGCAAGCCATCATGTGTTCACCTACTCAGTTGTGAGGTGGATGACTAATGGTGGTTAATGAAGCAGCACTCTAAATGCATCCTGCACATTTAATTTTTTTTTACCAATGGCAAAAATCCCATTAACAACTTGTGTCATCTGATGTCCTCCCACCCTGCTTTTATCTCTAGTAGTGAACAAAGTGACATCTTAAAACATCTATATTCTCTTATTCTTTCCTTTCTATTTTGTCACTTCTCTCGTGAGCTGAAAATGAAATAAATGCCCTAGGATTGTGACAGCCCCTCACTCTGAAATTCTTCTTGGCCTGAATTCTGCCCTTTTTTTTTTTTTTTTTTTTTTTTTTTTTTTTTTTTTAATGCTTTTGTGTAGATTTTTTTTTTAAAAAACTACTTTTTTTTTTTTTTTCCTGTCATTAT
>JAAGNO010009437.1:0-15081 GCA_033439905.1 Ceryle rudis | reverse complement strand
GTGGCGTAAAAATAAAAAAACTCCCTTGGGTTTGGAGCGCCCCCCCCTTTTTAATTTTTTTTTGCCTTTATTTTTGCCTTTTTTTTTTTTTTTTTTTTTTTTTTTTTTTTTTTTTTTAAGGCATTGATGAACAGTAGTCTGTTAGAAAACCATCATTCTTATGTTTGACAGTGAATGCATCATTTAACGTGGAGCTGCTGTATGCCTCCGAGGTGAGGAGGTGGGGGAAAAAAAGAGCAGCAGGACAAAGTGAATGCTCTTTCTCTTCAGCTACATGTACACAAGAAAAGGGAGAAGCCCCAGTTCCCCAGGAGGGACATCTGGAAAATAAGTGAGGAGCCAAGTGATACAGCAGCAGGCTGAGAAATATCAAAGAAATGGGAATCTTAAAGACGGGCTGACAGTTTTGGAAAATGAGAAAACCTTTACTGCTTTTAATTCAACTTTCTTAAACAGTGCTCCTGCCAAGGAGCTAAAAGTGTGGGTGTATGTGTATCTATGTATATGTGTATCTATACATTTCTTTTGTTATTGCAGCAGCTGCAGCAGGTACTTAAACCACAGCTTCTTATATAATTATAGTGGAATTTAGTAGAAAAACACACCAGGGCTGAGTACTCTGTACTTGTCCAGTAGTGTTAATGTTTTGCTGCTTGTGCTAAATACTGGTCCCTTCCCTGCTCCTCTGAAGTAGGTGACACTAATGTCCTTCCACATTTAATCAGACCCATCTCTATATATACACACTGCCTCCTGAGTCCTCTTTTCCTCCATCTCCTTTTGGTGTCCCCTTCCCCCTTTGAAGGAAAAAGTTTTTTTGGTTTTTTTTTTTGCTCTGACTGATGTGAGATGAAGCTTTAACTCTTGTCAGGGTCAGAAGGAGCTAAGAAATCATTCCCCAGCTTACGCTGGGCAAACACCGAGTGCTGACTGGGTTTGTTTCTTCATATACTCTTCTTCTTTGCATAATGAAGGTGCAGACATTATAGGAAAAGGTTTTTAAGTATCTACAGCTGTTGGGATCAAAGCAGATCTGGGAAAAAAAAAGTTACAATTGGTGTCCTTTGTACCAAGCTTTCAATTCTGCTTTCAACAGATTCTGCCTTATAACTGTCTTTTTCTTATTAATCTTGGGGAGGGTGACAATGACAGATAAAAGAAGATGCTGTTCAGAGCAAGAAATTTGCTAATCTATAAGCAGTCAAATAGTTTTACTCATTTTTACTGTCTTAAAAGAGGGTTGATAAAGGCACGCATGAAGGTATGAGACAGTACAAAGCATAACTTGTGAGATAAGCACAAGAGAAGGTGGCAAAAGCCATGGTGAAATATGAAGGGACCTAATTTTTAATAACAGAGATGGTTTTTTTTTTCCTCAATAGTCAGTCTGCTGAGCTGCTCTCTGGAGCCACCTCTCTCCAAGTGTGCTATGTGCTGGAAGCTCTGGAGGTTGGATTTCCCAGGAGACACTGGTGAATATTGAGGTCAGGCTCTTTATCCAGTTAATCTTCCTGGATTTACTCTTCTGTGGATAGCACCATTTAAATCATTTGGAGATTGCTCAGGCAGCCTTTGCAGAGGTTCGTAGCAAAGGAGCAATAGTTTGGCATGTTGAAAGTAAGAAGAAAATGTTAGAGCGTGAAGACAACTTCCTGCTAACACTTTCTGCTTTCCTGATAGAGGTCTTAAAACACAGCAAGATGAAAGAATATGCTTTATGGAAGTGGAAAAAAATAGTGAAAAGCTTTAAGAAACCTCCTTGCTCTGAGACCTTTTGAAATAGAATGAGGTTTCTGAAAGTCCTAGGAAGTAGCCAAGTAGGAAAGACTCCATGATCTGAAAGGGCTCTTGTCAGTGAGCAGAGAAATAAGTCTTGTTTGGCTTGCAGGTCACTGGGATTTCCTGGTGCCACCAGTCTATAAGACATCTTTTTTTTCCTTCCCCCACATTCCAGGTACATTTTTCACTCTCAAGGTTTAAAAGCCTATTTTTGCATTGGTTGTCTGTGCTTGCATCAGAGGCACTTAGGAGTCTGGCTGGGAGCTTAACACCTCTGTATCTTTATAATGAAGTGATCCATAAAAGCAGGGAAGGGATTGGAAGTTGGCACTGTCGTAAACCCCACAACTGTGCAGTGTGTGCAATACCAGTGGCTTGATACACAACTGCTGCCTGTATCCCAGTCAGATGCGAACAACTGCTAGGAGAAGGGTGGGCTCATGCAACGACCCAGATGAGGTGGTAAAAAGGAGAAAGCACCTCTGGCTCCTTCTGTTTATAGTGTTTATAACATCAAATTGCAGGGAGAGCAGCCCTAGAGTGTGGGAAGCTTTCAGCAGACATAATTAGTGCTGTTGTCATCTCTGCAAGGACAGGAGGTGCTGCCGTGCCATATGAAGCATATGAATGCTACTGCTATAGCCATCTGCAGGACATTGAAATCTGCTATGCTACAAGAGTCAGCTGCCAAATAGTACCCAAAGCCTCCGTTTTTCTTCCTTCTTCATCTCAACGTCTAATTCTGCATAATGTAATTTATAGGGAATAATCTAGTTACCGCTGCAACATTTTTTTTCACCCTTACATTGAAGAGAATTTAAATACAAACCTTTTAATGTGTCCTGATTAAATGGAGAACATGATATTTTGTCATTAACTAGGTAGGCTAAACTCTTACTCATCCTCATAATTAAAATATATTGAATTCTGCAGACTGATAATACCCGTTGAGATAAACTCTTAATTCAGAGAAGTTTTTAACAATGAAACCGAGAGACAAAAGCATTTGTTGCAAATCATGTTCAAGCTTTATGATAATGTGCTTTGCTGGAAAAGGTGAATAATTGCTCGGGAGTAATGCTAGTGCTTTGGGATTACCATCATCTTGGATGAATGCTCTGGATCACCTAAGAGTATCCAAGAGTAGCGAGTGCAGCTGTTTTCAGGGAGCTGCGAAGAGTGCCAAGAGTTTGTAGTTCTGGCACAGTTCATTCTCCCAGGAAAAGTTTCTTGTTATTAAAGGTCAATTTTTTACTTCTATAAAATGAAGTTTCTTAAACCCTCTGGATGTGGGGTTTTTGTCGGTCTCCACAGAGCTGCTTAACACTGGTACTAAGCCAGCGTACTGTTGCTGTACTGATTTTACACTGCTTTTAGCCTCTGGTGTTAATGATTGCTCAAGATATTCATCATAGGGAATCAGGTGCCTTTTCAGGAAAAACATTTGCTTTTTCCAGCTCTAGACAATCTTGTTCTTTTTTTATGACTTCCTGAGCATTACTAAATGCTGCCAAGCTCTTGTCCTTCAAGATCTCTTGTAGTAATGAGACCTCATTATACTTAAAATGGCCCTCTTCTATTCACTGTCTTTGAGAGGCATTACAATCCATCCCCTTATGACAGAAACACTTGGAACAACTCTTAGAAAAGTGGGTTATGTTCTGACTAAGCATTGTGGGGAATGGGTTGAAGTGTTTGCTGCCTTTCATGATTCATGGGAGACAGAATGGTGGAGGTGAAGCGGTCAAAATGATACCATTGCTGAGGGTTAAACCTCAGCCTTTAGTCAAATTTCAAATGCATTGATGTGGCCAGCTGAAAGTAAATAGCGTGTTCTTACTCCCAGTGGGTCTGAATTCTTAGCATACCCTACGATAAGTATTGAAATCTTTTGCAGCGCTCTTCCAACAGCTATGAAGGTACCGGTATTTATCTATTTTGCAGCTTAGCATGAGCTGTTGATCCTGAAATGAAGGTCTCAGCAGTGCTGCATCATCTGTGTATCGGATACCCAAGCACACAGTGCCTCAGCAATAGTATCTCTCCTATGCATTTTTTATAAGGACAACAAAACATGGCTCTTAGAGCTTGGCACAGGTGGTGAGGAGGAGGTATATGCCCATGCTACCGTGGACATCAGTAACGTATAGTATTAGTTATGCCATTCACCATCTGACCACTGTGCAAACTAGACGGAGACAATACAGCCTCCTGAGGGCACTCAGGCACAGGGCCCAAAGGGCACAGAGAGGGAGTACAGGAGAAGGACGATGGACATTTATGTCACTGGGCAAATTTCAGATTTGTTAGCTTCCGTTTGTTAGCAAATGCTTTTAAGTCATTTCTGATACATGTGGTAACTTCAGAGGCCGTTACATTTTGAAAGGGCTGTAAGGTATTTTAAGTGCAAGAGAAGTCATGCTCCATAGTGAGCTGGGAGAGAATCAGATGAGTGGAGCATCAAAATGAGAAACTCCAGTTTAACCGATGATCCTTCTCCATCCTCATGCTCTCCTCCTGCAGTTCAGGCTGGGTGAGATATGATGCTAGACTGGAGGGGAAGCAATTAACTTTCTGTTTGAAATTGAAGCAGTGTCTGGTGCAGGAAGAGAGTGAATGTGGGCCACAGCAGCACAGAACAGGAGTCACCCGCTTGTGCTGTGGTCTGGGTTACCACCACTGTTACTCCCCAACTAGAGCTCTCGTACAGCACCTAAATGAGTGTGTTGACAAAACAACCGCTTGCAATTTCTGCTTTTACTAGCATGAATGTACCTGAAATGAAGCTGGAGGCATCCAGCTGTTCTGAGATGAAAGCACCTCTGAACAGATAATAAAGATCTGAAATCTCAGCAGAGAGGAGAATGCCAATTATATAAAAGCATATCCAAGAGTTCCTCAAAGATTGCATTTCTGTCCTGTGGGGTCTAAACTGAGCTCAATAGCGCTATTCCATATATTATTGTAAGCTCCAGGCATCCTTAACTAAAAGCTGATTTAAGAAAAAAAATTAACTGCAGGAAAAAACAGCCTCAACAAATTCTGTTCACTATCTGCCATCAAGAAAAGCCTATTAACAATAATTGTCGGGTTTTTAGTTTTCAAAGAACCCATAATTAAATTTTATTGTCTCGTAAGTGATTAGAATTAATTGCTTCCACACGAGCTCTGGTGCTCATTATCTCCTTTAAATTGGGAGTGGCTTTTCTGCAGAATTCCTTAATTTACCACAATCCCTTTCTGTTACATTCCTTGCCCAAGAAAAATCTGCCGCAAAGGATGTTCACTCTAAGGAATTACTGAAAAGTGTCAGGTGCTGATTTAATAGATCTTCTTCAACAAATCAGGATTAACTAAATAGAATGGCTTCTCCCAGTGTTTAAGCAGAAATGGTACATTTGTCAGAGAAGAGAAAGCCACTTCCACATTTGTTAGATTTTCAAGTTTGTGCGTTAAGACTGAGTGTTGCATATGAATTATTTTTTTAGATAGTTTTCTGGTGCTAAGCTGAGAATTAATCCTGTGTAGAAGGGAGGATGCATTACAGATTTATTCATGCATTACAGTAAATAATGATAGCTGTCGTTAGTTGCTGTTATGCTGATTTAAGACCCCTTTCTCACCAATTTGCTGGGCTTGAGTCTGAGCTTCCAGTCATTAGAGCTGTGACTTTATTAAGCTTGATATGGACACAGAGTGGGACTTGCAAATCCTACAGACTTCCTAAAAGAGCCAGAGGATGTCTTGTTTGAGACCAGCCACATCTTACTCTCTGTCCATAGGCATCTCTTGCCAGGTGGGATTTGCTCAGGCAACTGGCCCCATGGGCATTGGACTTGCAGTATCATACCCACTTCAAACTATTAATATTCTTCTGCAAGGGCCTTTCTAGCCATCAGGAAGGGATCGAGGTGTGTAGCCCCTGGCCTTCACCTGTAAGATGACCTTTCTTTTGCCTCTCAGGGTTCACATTTTTTTTTCCCTTCCCACATAGTAACTATTTGCCACAGAACATATTTGGAAAAGGAACTTGCTTATATCCTGTGTTAATTCTGAGGTACTATATGGCCAGGCCAAGGTCTCAAGCCTCATGTCCAAATGCCTGCCAGCCATCACAACAGCTTCCAAAAGCTGCAGGCTAAGGACTGTGCTCAGCAGCAGTGTTTCTGGTGCTCAACTGAAGAGCACGGCTCATGTCCTCATGAGGTTTTTTTGTTTGTTTGTTTGTTTGTTTGTTTGTTTTGGTAGGTCACTGTCTGAAACACAAATCCTGCAGCCTTTCCCTGCTGTGCACAGTGGAGGTGTTTGGCTTTCCATCTCTGATATTAACCCCTAGCAATGAGCAGCTGTATGAAATCCACTTATGCAAGGAACCTAATCCAAATCTTCCATTGGTGTGTGGCTCTCTGCTGGTGAGAGGGCAACTTAAAGGATGCCTGAAGCCTTAGGGGGCACTGTGTAAGGCATCTGGTGAATGCGGTTGCATAAGAACTGTATAAATTAGAATACTACAGTGCTTAGTACAGTGTGACTTCATTCCCAGGCTGTATTTTTAGAGGATTAGAGTGCTTTGGAGGATGCAGTTACAATAAGGAGATATTTTCTCTCAGTGAGGCTGCTCTATGGAAAAATCCTATACGATTTTCATACACTAGTCATTGTACAGATTATATACAGTATTAGGCCCTTTGTTACAAACCTTGAAAGTTTAGCAGTCAAAGATTTGCTCCCTCAGAATTGCGATAACTTCTGGAATTGAATGGATTTAATTTAATTATCTGTCCCATGGAAAGTTATCACTGTCTATTCAGCTCCAGGACATAGCAGTAGGTAGGAATGATTTACTCTGTAGAAATAGGAGCATTAGAGTGTACATAGCATAGTCACAGAGAATTTATGTGGACATTTTCCAGTCCAGCTGAATTACTTTACATACGTGAAAATATTAATAAAATGGGTTTCATTAAAATGTGTTAATGGCAACAAGGAATGCCCTCAATTGCTCAGCTCAGCAGCTAACCTGTCTATAGGCACTTGGATAAGGGAGAGCCTCAGGAAGACCAGGAGGTGTTTTGTAACAGTGTTTTGTAATTAGCAGCACTACATATCACTTTGATCCCAGCTAGAGGGGATTACAGCCTTACGCTCCTCCTCTAGGGTGCCATGATTTATGCTACCCTTCTCTGAAGGGAAATATCTGGGGGGAGCTGGATGACCAGCTCATCTGGTCTGTCTGATCAGATGTTCCCTAAGTGCATGGGTTGCTTTGTAACATGAGGAAGGATTAATTTTTTTTTTTTTTTTTTTTTTTTTACATACCACTCAGGTATGTAAATTGTCCCACTTAAAGTGATTCATCTTCCTTGCAAACCTTGTTCTGGGCAAATGACCACTAGCATGATCTGAAGAAGCGATCTGCTGTTCCAGGGACTGGACACCCAGTAGTAAGTGTAACTTAGCAGTGTGGGTGCTAATGAGGGGCAGTCCCTTGATGATGTGGCTGTCTTAAGCAGGTCAATGGTCTAAATTTGTGCCTGGGGTCACAGGGATTTTTGATATGTTGGGTAAGGATCCCAGACTGAAGCTGATGAGTATTTTTGTGGCTGGTTCCCAGGTGCTCTGGACACATCTCTTTATCTGTGGTACCTCCTCCAGGCTGCAGGGCTGGCATGCCACGTCAGGACCTGACAGAGAAAAGTATTTGCACAAAGAAATCTTAGTTCTTTCCAGGGGTTTATTTCAGTGTTTTGGAGTTTTGTTTTGTTTTTAAAGAAAATAAGAAAAGTGGGAAAATACTTAAGTTGTCTTTTCAGGATTATTTTTGTTTATGCTTGTGTTAAAAAAAAAACATAAAGAAAGGAGCTTCTAAAACCAGACTCTCTTTGCAGTAGCATGGGTAGCAAATAGTGCTGCTCTGTTAAATGTAACCGTTCATTTTTCAATAAATTACCAATTTATACTTCTGAATGTGGTAATAAAAAGAGATAAAAAGACAGAAGAAGGAGGAAAACTTGGGATGTTTATGTTTACTGCCAAGCATTTGGTTTTATGTTTATCTCATGGAAAGTAACTCCATATATCATGATAATTGACTTCACTGAGTACCTTTGAAAACAAAAATCAGGCTTTGCTACAGAACAGCATCTTGTGCTAGAAAAGACTATGCATGTTTTTTCTGCTAACTAAAACATTCTCTTCCGAATCAGTGATTTCAGCTTTTTACAATGTTACTATTTTGTAGTTCATTTGCCCAGTTGGTGACTGGGAACAAGCAAGGTCATGGCATAAATAAAAGTAAAATTTTTATAGTTCTCTTAAACCACAAATAAATAATCACCTACCTACCATCCCTCGAGACTGATTCCCACAAGCTTCATGGAATGAAGGCTTCCCCCAACCCACTTCCAGATATTTTATTGTTACCATTTTAAGTGCAATGATTCACAGGCACCTCTTCCACACTCCTGACAAAGGATTTGGATCCACCAGACTTCTGAGGGGCCACCAGACTTTTCCTTGGCATCTGGGGACAGGAAACAAGGACTGTCAAGCAGCTGAGATTCTGAATTTTTCCATCATTTAACCGCAACAAAAGCAAGTTTTGTTGCTGATCTGTTTCGGAAACAACATTTATGGCATTTCCTCCTTGAGTCAATCAGAAATGCAGAGAATGGGGTTGTGGAAGGCAATAAAAATCCCTGCTGCTCCTAAAAGCACTTTAATTATTCACCTCGTTACAGGTGAGACCAAGGGAGTCGGCAGCAATGCCAGCTCCGGCACAGGTGGAAGGATTTATTTTTCTCAATGATGAGTGGAAAAGGCTGTAAAAATACTGTACAAGGTTGGCTAATAAACTGTATTTTATTAGCCATACTTATTACAAGTGTTTACAAACTCGTGTGCTGATCGGCATTTTGATGAGACGGTATTCCTTAATTGCAATTATTCTGGGATTACAAAACAAAGGATAGAAAACCAGAAAGCTGGAAAACATACCATATGCATACATCAAGTCAAGATGTATAGCCAGATAGTGAGTTGCAAGCTTGGCAGCAGGTACTCTAAATCGTTACAGTGCTGGCCTCATCAAGTCATTTGTAGCTTGTTCAAAGCAGATTGATAGTGCTAATTTGCAGCTGTTTGTGATTGCGAAGAAAATGTGCGTGCTTTATCTGTGGATCTCCTTGGAGAATATTGGGCCCTTGAGGTTTGATAGCAGACCACAGAGCTGACAGCGTCCCCTTCTGCTGCCCCTGGTTTCCCTTGGTGTCTGTGGTGGATGTAGGGAAAGGACAGAAAGGTCAAGGTGAACTCCCCATCTTGTGCAACAAGCCCCTTGTGAAGTCAGGACTTTAAACCTTGTTTTTTTTGAGTCCCATCCTGACCGCACCACACTCTACCATGGTTTTCACTGTGTGGAGTTACAGTACAATTTCCTAATGCCTGCTGGCAAACTGGTATCTTACAGGTTGGAGCTGTTTCTTAGAACACTTCCAGACAGTAATGATGGTGCACTTCTTAGAAATGCTGCTTGGTCAGGGACTGCAATGTACTTGCACTTTGGTGGTGTTACATCTCAGACTATGATACACCAACAGTAGCAGTCCTATAATCAAAGTAGTGACAAGCTAGTGGGAAATGTGAGGAAAAGGCTCTGTGAAAATGCCTTTGTTCTTATTGTTAATTGGCTTTCTGTTTATTGCCTTTCAGTCACACAACTAAAATGTGCTCTGCTTACAAGCAAAAGGGCTTTACTGATTTTTCTTTGCATTGGGCTTCCTTCTTGCCACCCCCAACCCCCCACCCCACCTTGCTGGCAATCCTGCAAATCCAGCCTGAGTTGCCACGGTCATTCTGATTTCTTTACCTTTTATGCCTAATCTCAGTAGTAAAAGTTCTGCAGGCAAGCTACATCTTCAGCACTAACTCTGCAAGCCTATTATGTGCATCCATGTGGTGCTTAGGTACAAGGCGTGAGCAACACATGGAAAAGAGAAGCTCCATGCTGCTTTCTTAGCTGTGATGGTCCTGCAGTTCTGTCAGCTAAAAAGGGAAGAGGGCTGCAGAAAGCAGGTAGCATTCAGAGCAGTAGTCACCTAAATTTTTAGGAAATTAGGCACGTCACAATGCAGATCAGGGGAAGTTTCATAGCTGCATGCTATGCAAAGTAAATCATTCTTTGCACCAATGGCCATTTTAGGAGTCTTAATCCCATGCAAACCTTGCCTTTTGTTTCAGTCCCTGCCTGATAGAGAGGTGAAAGCAGGTGCACCCTGTTCTGTTAGGGTGCTGTAAGAATACATCTGTGAATATCCATGACCAGGATGGAGTTTCTGACTTGAGGCCTGGTGAATCCACTTGAGAGGCTTTCTGTTAATTTCTTTGGGGTTATGGAGATCCAGGAAGATTATTTCATCAGATATGAAAAGGATCAAATAGATTTGTAGCTTCTCTCCTTGAGCTGACTCTCTTTTAATTTTTTTTTTTTTGCATCTGGGAAGAGAAGCAAGAATATGTATATCCTAAGAGTTTAGAATGTAAACAATGGCTCCCAGCCATCAGGGGAATGTGTTGCATTCATGACTGGCATAGGAGGCATTCAGTGTATTTTGCTATGAAACAAGTAGCACCACTGAGGTGGTCATCCAGTTAAAGATGTGGTCCACACTACCAGACGTCTCTTTGCTAAGACAGGATAGACCACATCCAATTTCTGGCTGAGCTGATGGGGAAGTTTGCATAGAGTGTAATTATGCTAATCAGACTTTTACCAGAACACTTCTGCGGCATTCAAATGGCTGATAGATATACTTTATGTTGTGAGGGCTTTTATTTGTCTAGCTTGGGCAACATCTTAGAAATCACATGCAATTACTCTTTTCTTTTGAAAAGAAATTGCTTTTCTCACTGAACTTCAAAAAGTTCAACTGCAGAAATTAATATTGCTCACCATTAACTCTGAGAGGGAAAGAGACACTTTATTGAGTCATTGATACCCCATCTTTTCCTGAAACATCACCTATCTAAATACCGAGTAAGTACAACCTAATGTAATTGTAGGGCAGCTGAATGATTGTTTTTTGGAGAGAAAAATGCATTAAAAAAAAAAAATCAGTAAAACTGTCCGCATTTCTCACATATCAGATGAGTTCTCATTTCAAAAAGAATAATTGTTGTGCTTCTCTCTTCAGTTCAGGCAGTGACAGAGAAGGAAAATAACAAGCAGGGAAATCAGGGTTAGGTCTGGCAGTCTGTAAGTACTCTGAAGCTTGAAGTTAGGAACAAGTTGGTCTTGCTTGTTTGATGAGCATGATGATGATAGTGGCCATATGTGTTAACATCTGCACTGGAAGATCTAGGACTAATCATGCTGAGTGACTGAGACTCACACAAATACAGCTCTATCTCCCTCCATATGCTGCATGTGAAATTGCAGGTGGCCATTGTGATGACACTCATCCTGCCTAATTTTTGATCTCTAAAAATTACACATCTTGTGTAGAGAAAGAAACTCTTGCACATCTTGCTTATCTGAAATGTGCCTCAGCAAGATACAATCTCTCTTCAGAGGGGCCTGTCTCTGTTCTGATGTTACAGAGTTATTCAGGGTGGGGGGTGAAGCCTGTGAACATCTTCATGAGACTTGTTGAGTAAGCAGTAAAGTGTAAGCAAAAATACAATGTAGCATAATTATAATAAGATTAATAAACTAACATCTTAGGTAAAATGGTGGGTTTTGAGTTAGCTATTACCAAGGAAGAGACAAGGACTACAGTGGAAAGTTTTCTGAAAATTTCATCCCAGTGCTCAGCAGAAACGCTAAAATACTGACGGGATTGGGAGAGCAGTAGGGGACATTTCTCAGTGCTGCTGTACAAACCCATGGCTGGTCCACACCTCGAATCCTGTGGGTAGTTCTGGTCTCCGTATCTCATAAAAAGTATAGTAGAATGGGAAAAGGCTCAGGAAAAGGCAGAAGAGCTGAACAATAGTTTAGTTTTCATAGGAGGAATAAGCTGGAAAGCTCTGATTCTCTGTGGTGGAGTCTATAAAAAACCTGCATGGGAAAGAGAGAAGGAAACTTGTACGGAGCTGATTCTTTGGCTAGATAAAGTTGTGCTCTTATACAAAGAACTGTCTGTAGTAGTTTGGTAGTTTATAGTTCCTGAAGGTTGTAGTAGCAGAAACCCAAACATGTGCCTGACTCCACTGAGCTACTTCCCTGTAAGGGAATTCTCCCTGTACAGTCTCAAACGTGTCAAGCTGAATTAAGCTCCTGATAAGAAATTATTTTCCCTTTTTCTAGAAAATGTTGTGTTAAGGAAAAATGCTGCTCTTGCATTTGTGCTGGGATATGTGCAATGAGGGCAGGTATTGAAGGTAAAACTTCCTATATGTATCTTGTAGTCATTCTCACAATCTTTTTCAGCTAGATGTCAGAGGGATTTGACTGGGGGTGATCCAGCACTTTGAGGGTGCAAGTGTAGAAGAGATATTGAGAGACTTGAGTCTTGGAGGTATCACAAGTCATTACAGCAATGTCACAATTGACACTGGCTTAGTGGGACAAACTGTAGTATAATGCTTCAGATTCCTTCTTTCAGGCATGTATGACCTCCCCAATAGTAAATGTGTAAGGACAGGACCTTGCCTCCCTGAAAAGCTTAGATTCCAAAGGCCAGAGGACATGCTATTGTAAACACTGTGGATCTGCAGAAAGCATAAATCGGGTCTGAACCTGTACAAGGTTTGGGACTACGGAGAGATTTTGAAACTGATGGGCTGACTAGATTTGAAATGCCTCCCCCAGCACTATCCCTGCTTAAAATTCCTAGCTATGAAACAGCTACTTCCTCACAGATTATTGGCTTTTCATGTTGCTCAAGTGCAGCCTTTTCATCAGATTGCATATGTTCTGATCACTTTCTGGCAATTTTTCTTATTGTAAATAGAGCCCATTCAGCCACAGTTTATATAACCACTATCAAGACAATACCTTCCTAATGACCACTTTCCCAGGAGAAACACAATTACATCTCTTTCCCCATTTCTGCCAGTTGCAGTGGAGTTTGCCACAGAGCCAAACATGGGCCTGCTATTGTACTGGTGCAGGTGGGTGGGAGCCACAAAAGCCTGAGTTGGAAAATTCCCACTCTCTGGACCAGAGCTTTGGTTTACTTCTTTTTGCCGTAGGGGTTCCCACCAACTGAACTGGATAGAGGAACTTTTTTGCATTTCAGACTTTTTCACAAGCTTGAAGGGATGTGATCCCAAAGGGTTTGAGGAAAATGAGGTTTGTGGTTAGATGGAGTTGCAAACAGGAAATGTTCCCAAAATCTTGTCTGATGGAGTGTTGTCTGCAAATAATTGCATGAGCCATGGGCTCACTTTTGCCATAGGTATGCATTGCTCACTATTAAGATGACTGGGGTCCATTTAAGCTACTACAGATGCATGCAACCTGGGGATGTGGGGCAGAGGAGTGCTGGAGGACGAGCAAGAGGTTATCACAAGGAACATCCAATAGCTTTGCCACCAGCAGGCAGGCAGTAGCAAGTTGTGTAGGCAAACTGCCAGTGGGTTACTCTAGTTACATTGCCAAAGTTCTGCTGAATTCCATGGAATTTGAAAGTGCTGGGTTCCCAAAATATACCTCTGACAGGAGGGCAGCTGGAAGGAGGAGTGGTACTGAGCATGGTGCAGCTAGCAGCTAAGTTCTGCAGGTGTTGACCCCCAAAGCTAATGTGTGTGCTGGGTAGAGCCTACCTCCCTTTCTCAAGGTATCTGTGTGAGTAATTTGGGTGACTGTGTGTGTCTGACCTCTTGCACTGAGCCTCACAGGGGAAGGGGCAAGAATGTCCTTGATACTGCTTTCTTGCAGGCTTCCCGGAGCTCTGTGACATGGGGACATCTCAGGGAAAGGGAAACAAGACCACAGATGCCAAATGAACTGCACATCTCTGACCCAGGAGGTCAATACTACCTCTCTCCACCTCCCCATCCTGTGCCAGGTGGGACCAGTTGAGAGTAGGTCTTTGACAAGATGACCACTTGTAGGTAGATGACAAGCTGAACAGTTTTGGAAACCAGAGACAGATGTGAAAAGGCTTTCACTAATCTTTTCGGGTGCCTGCATGTTTAGACGTTTGGCAGAAGGCTGAATATGGGGGATGTATTTTCATAGTGTTTTCTAAAAGATGTTGCTTTTTTAAATACATTTGATGTGCAGGGTATGAAATTGTTAGTTAGGCAGAATTACAAGGCTGCAGATTTGGCTGCTTCAAAAGGCAGGTGAAATACTCCCAGGACTGCTCCTGCTGCAACCCAAGTTATCTCAGGTCACTCAGAAGACAAATATAATTCGCTAAAGGTGTAGCTATTTGACTCTATAACTTTGAGACTCAGCTAGAAAAATGGAAGGAGGGGAGGGCCAGAAAAGTCTGAGCTAGGATGGTGCCTTCCCGAGGAAAGTAATGGGTATGATAATATAGGTTTAGTATTATTCTTGCCTAGATAAATGGCGTTTGACTGGTTTTAGAATAGGAATGGTGGCCTTGTATCTGGCATGCCTTTTGCAGCCTCAGTGGTCCTGGAGCTGGAGGCTTTGTGGCTCGCTGAACTCCAATCCTAACAGAAGTCTGTGGGTGACATCCCAGCCAAGAAATGATGCCCCAAAAGACTAAAATGGGTGCATTTATGTAAAAGTAATCTTAAGTGGATACATGTGCTTGAACACTTAGGGAAATCACATCAGAACAAATAATGTTTATTTATTTAAAAACAAACTAATAAAAAAGGAACCGAAAGAGCCTCTTTCCTTAAACAGAGTGCTCCAGTAACCTGTGGACTGCCGATGGGATGGCTGGAGCAAAAGAAGTGACCCTGCTGGGGTCAAGCTGGTAAGGGCAGGTGTGAAGATGAGATGGAGCTGGAATCCTGGTGAGGCAAGAGATCAGAGCAGCGTGACAGCGGAGGGGGGCGGTGTGGGGAGGGACAGACAGACTGATGGGATGCAGGGGGACAAAGTGGGTGTTCAGGATGGGCTTCCGGTGAGAAGTTGTGGTATGTCTGCAGGGAAGCAGATGGGGTATCCAGCCTGTCCCTGAGGGGGCTGCCAGTGCCTGGAGGGTCGCAGAGTGGGCGATGGATTCGGGCGGCTCGTTGCTTTCCCGCCGCTGCGAACTGCGCAGGCGCATTGCTCTCCCGCCCCGGCCGGCCGGAGCCATCCACCTCCCAGTAGAGGCGGCGCCCCGGCGCGCGCACTTGCGCCAGCGCCGGCCTCCCCCCGGCTCGCCGACTCGG
>JAAGNO010009436.1:0-14104 GCA_033439905.1 Ceryle rudis | reverse complement strand
CCTTTCCTTTCCTTTCCTTTCCTTTCCTTTCCTTTCCTTTCCTTTCCTTTCCTTTCCTTTCCTTTCCTTTCCTTCTTAGTGGCTCATTTCTTAGCAGCTAGAACTGTGCTGTGTTTTGGATTCAGTATGAGATAAATGCTAATAATACCCTGCTGGTTTTAGCTGTTGCTAAGGAATCAAGAACTTTTCAGTTTCCCATGCTCTGCCAGCGAGGAAGTGCACAAGAAACTGGGAGGGATCATGGCCAGGACAGCTGACCTGAACTAGCCAAAGGGATATTCCATACCATAAAACGTCATGTCCAGTATATAAACCAGAGGAGTTGGACAGGAGTGTGAGTCAGTTCTCCAGCATCGGACAGTGGGTGGTGAGCAACTGCAGTGTGCATCACTTGTCTGTTCTGGGGCTTTATTTCTCTCTCTCTCTTTCTCTTTTCTTTTTCTTTTTCTTTTTTTCTTTTATTTTTCTTTTATTCTTTCTTTTTTCTTTTTTCTTTTCTTTGTTTTCTTGGTTTTTGTTATATTTCTTTTCATTACAATTATTATTATCATCATATTTTATTTTGATGATGGTTTATTTTAGTTTAGTTGTTAAATTGTTATTATTTCAACCTGTCAGTATTTTTTTTCCCAATTCCCCTCCCCATCCCAGTGGGAGAGGGGAGGAGTGAGCGAGCGGCTGTGTGGTGCTTAGTTGCTGGCTGGGGTTAAACCAGGACAACCCCTCAATGATTTCGGTTGCCTACTCCACAGAGCACTCATTTTGATCTCAGCCTGTGCAAATTGTTCTCCAGCCCCAGTACTCTTCGGTTTTCTTGCCCCACTGCTTCAAAGCCAGCCCCATGGGCCAGCCCTCTAGCTGTCACTGGTGGGTGGAGGTGCTGGGCTGTCACTGGTTATGTCAGATGCCAGCTCCCCTAGTTCAGCAGAGACCCCCTGGGAGATGCTGAGTGGCTGAGCTCTGCAGATGGAGTGGCTGGTGGTGAAAAGGGGTGAAGGCATCCTGTCCCTTGCCTGAGCTCATGTTACTCAGAGAGGAGTACCATGGTGACAGGACCTCCCTGTGTCCCGTGGACTTCATCACTCTGCAAACTGAGGGATGCTACCAGGCAGAGATGTGCCCCGGGGGCTTTGCTGAGCTCCCCCCCAGCTCTCCTTGCAGAAGGCAAAATGTATTTAAACACTCTGAGGTGCTTTTAGGGTGTCTGTACATGGTCAGCGAGCAGCATGGCACTTCTCTCTCCCTCACCTTGGAAGAACTGCTGGTTTCACCAGATTTTCATTGGCTTTCTCAGAATAAATTGCGTTTTCTTGCAATAACCTCCCATAATCTGACAATGCTGGCAGTTCAGGCATTCAGACCAGCTCAGGCCACACCCAAACGCCTGCCTGATATCCCAGCATTTTAGACACTCAGATAAATGTTGCCACATTTTTACCTGCTCCTGATCTGGGGGTCCATAGGATACACTCAAGTCATATATCCCAGCTTTCCTTTTTGCAAACAGGAGAGCTGGAGCCCTGGTAAAATGGAAGCTGAGGGTATTTCATAGTTACAAGACATCAGCAGCCAAGAGATTTAAGAAAACCAGGAGGGAGAGAGACTTCAACAAAATCCTCAGGGCTGGCAGTGTTGCACTTTCACCAAAAATAACCTGTCCCGTGGCTCATCTGCTAACTCTCAATTCACAAGACTTGGCTTACACCGCCATCACCTTACTTTGGTAAGTGACTCTCATCTTAAAAAGAAACAGAAATGTAAAGACATTCGCGCATCAAGCCCTTCAGGAATGTGCCAGGCGCATTGAGCCACCTCTGCACTCTGAGCTGCCTCTGCACCCTGCTTAATCACCCAGGAAATTTGTACCCTCTGCCTGCCCCATTGCTGCCCTCTCTCTCAGCGGTATTTATATTGCAGATGGAGCCAAGTAGCTTTTACCAAAGGTGGTCTGATATATAGAGTGGCCATTAAGCTCCTGAAATGCTCCTTGCACTGCGTATGTGATGGATCAAGAATTAGACTAGATATAAGGAAGAGCTTTTTCATACTGTGGGTGGTGAGATTCTGGCCCAGGTTGCCCAGGAAGGTGTTAGATGCCCCATCCCTGGAAACATTCAAGGTCAGGCTGGATGAGGCTCTGCTCTAGTTGCAGACGTCCCTGCTCACTGCAGGGGGTTTGGACTGGATGACCTTAAAGGTCCCTTCTGACTCAAAGCATTTTATCATTTGATGATTCTATGATTCACTGATTTGTGGTCACTCTCCAGGTAGCAGCTGGTGCTGTAATGGTGGCTGGTGTGGTGGTGTGGCCACAACTCAGGGAAGGGGCAGTTGCTTGACACAGCTCAGATCTGTCCTTTGGCTGTCTCTTTTGGGTCTGTACCCAGGACTGGCTGCATAGATGGGAGCCTGCAGCTCTTGCTCTTGATCAGCAGCTGCTGGGGTGATTTGTAGCAGGCAAGCACCCCACTCCGCTCCTCAGCCAGCACATGCACAGCCCATGCAAACTACCTCTCTGGGCACCTCTTGCAGTGGGCTGGCCACAGGACACAGAAAAGCAGAACAGAGGCTGCTTCCACCTCCTGTGGGACTTAGAGCCCTGCCTCAGTCCCTGGACGTGCTGTTTTATCCCTCCTGGCACTGGCTGGGAGCCTTGTGCTACTCTGCAGCCTGCTCTGAGCTCATGACCTGGGTCTCTTCTTACCTCAACAGTCCCCTTCTCTCCTGAGACAGATGCTGGGGGCAAGATGTCATTGCAGCTGCAGGGGGCTCATGGCTGCACGTGGGGGACATGCAGCACTGGGGAGCCATGCACACCCCAGCTTCTGCAGGCTCTGGCACCATGGAGACCCATGCAGATCCCGATGCAAAGGACTCAGGGTCACCATGACTCCAGCAAGCACATTTAGTTCTGCTTTTCTATGCAAATCTTGTGTCTGCTGCCATTTTTGGGGGCCCCAGCAAAGGCTGACGAGGAGGGTGCACTTCCCACTCAGGGTGCTGTGCTGTGACAGGGCTGGGGAGTCCCACTTCCAGCGAGAGCAGGCAGCGTGCCAGGGGAGCGGAGCGTGCTGGGGCTGCCAAGGAGCACCCGCAGGGCTAGGGTGCTGCTGGCAAAATGCTGGAGAACAAAAATAAAAGACACTGACAGAGGAAACAGGTTTATCATCTCTCTGCAGAGCACCAGGGCTCAGCTGCAGGGGTTTTTTTGAGCCATGATTCAAAATCATGCTGGGTTCCTCCATGCAGCTGTCAGCCAGAGAAAATCCCATGGCAGGGATCTGGTAGCCCCACCAGGGTGGTCACAGGGAGTGGGTACTCCTCAACTTCTGCTTTATTCCCTCCAGCAGATTTGCAAGCTCAGGAGTGACTGCAGCCAACCAGGAGCGACTGCAGCCATCCAGGAGCAGCCGTGTGAAATTCTGCGAGGCTTCGTGCTGCAGGCACGGCCCCTGGCAAACCCCAAGACGCTCCTTTGCCCACAGGGGACCCAAACAGTGCATAAGCCAGGGAAGAAGAGGGACGGACTGGGGAGGGAGTTGGGTCAGCTGCCCCAGGGGAAGCAGAGCTGGGGGCATGTGTAGCAGCTGGACTGGAGGCTGTCCAAGAAACTTGGGCAGAGCATCTGTGTGGGAAGGTCATACCCCACCTCTCTCTAGTGCCAGCTGCAGAAACTTGGGAGCAGCCAGACCCCCAGAGACCCCCAAAGGGCTCCAGGTGTGGGGGGCCAACAGGGAGGGAGCGAGGAGGCTGTCAGGGGCCAGGCAGGTGCCCCACGTCCTGCCCTGGGACTTGCTGAATGCTCAGGGCTGGGGATCAGTCCAGCTCCATCACCTGGGACCAGGGGGGGCGCGGGGGTTTGGGCACGCATGGGGGCAGGATGCAGTGCAGTCAGGCTTGTGTGGGAGGGCCGGTCCCAGCAGTCAGCTGCTCGTGGCCAGCTGCCAAACCCAGCACCCTGCCATCTGAAAAGCCTTCATTTTCAAGTAGCAGAAAATCGACATCCTCCTTTCTGAAAAGTCACCCCATCAGCAACACAGTGGGGCAAAGCATGAGGAGAGAGGGGCAAGCAACCTCCTGAGCCACCCGGCCTGGCTCTGTGGACATCCCTCCCTGTCCCCAGTGGGACTGAGCCACTCCATGGCAGTTCGGGAGGGAGGACAAGGATTAGAGTGCTCAAAGGCTGAACTCCCAGCCCTGACACCCTGGCCATTGCCTCTCAAGCTGTTACCTGGCATCGAGTGCCCTGGGCAGGTGTGCTTGCCCTGCTACGGGGATGCTGGCACAGCCCTCTACCCTGCTGAGACATTCACCCATGGCAAAGAAGCTGCCAGAAACCACCCAAGGCCAGACTGCCCCAGGGCCCCAGAGGGAAAGATACTGAAAATGTTTTCTTCTGAAAACTTGCCTGAGAGACGGGTTTATGAGTGAGAGGAACTGGTTAAAAGTGGGGGAAGCAGTTGGTGCCCAAGTAAATGCAGAAACCAAAATCCTGCAGCACTCGAATGGCTGGTCCCACAAGTGGTGACAGTGCAGAGTATGGCCGCAGCCTGTGCCAGGTGAGACCTGGTTTATATTTGACATGATGGCCAGAGCACCCTGCCAGCCTTTACCATCCCCCTGCACTCCTCTCCACAGTGCCTTGCCCCACCCATGGCAGGTTTGGGAGAGTCTGGGAACCAGCTCTGCCTGTCTGCTCTTGCTGCTTTGCTTTTTAGGTGCTGGGAAAAAAAACCCACCACCTAGCATTGGCATTCCTGGCAGTGTAAGCCACCCAGCAGTCCTGTGGTGGGCCAGGGTGTACATGGCCTCACACAGTCCTTCCAGCAGGCACCATCCCAGAAAGCACCCTCAGCACCACGGACACAAGGATACCCAGGGTGCCCAGACCTGAGCTGAGCAGTGGCAGCAGCAAGCACAGACAAAATCTGACAGCTTTTCTGAATGATCACTCTTGTGACAAGGCTTGTCACCTTTGCACTCATATGATGAACAGAGCAGCTCCTGAGGCATCTCACACCATCCTCTTTTCTTTTGCACTTTGCTGCTCTCTGCCTGTACTCTGTGCCAAGGGTTGTCCAGCAGCAATGGACATGCCATGGTGCAAGGGAGAGCCCACCTCTGACTCCCAAACCGACCAGTACAGAGGGCTCAGGTACTGCAGGGGTGCCTGCTGGATTCCAGGCACTGTCCCTGGAGGCAGAAGGGCAGTTCAGAAACAGAAATGAGACGGGCGTTGGGTAGGAGGAGACTCAGGCAAACACCGTGCTTGGAAGTGTCAACATCGAGCTCAGAAGCAGCATCCCTGGGGTGAAACCAGGAGGCACAGCCCGGTGTGGTATGGTCCAGGAGCCCTTGCAGGCAGCTCCTCAGGTTCATGTGGAGGCAGCCCAGGCCCAGTGAGGCTGTGGGTCTTGGGGGAGGCCAGGGCACTGCAAGGACGTGGGGGCTGCCCTCGGGAGGAGCCCCTTTTGTCTCCAGCTCTGGGCATGGCTCGATGCCACGCACCAGCTCTGTGCAGGCACTGCCACCTGCAGGCAGCAGCTCCGGACCTCTGCCAGCATCAAGCGCCGTGACTCCCGAGTGAGCAGCAATCCAACCACTACAGTCACCCACACCCAGCAGGGCTGCACCCCAGGACAGGGAGCCACATCCCTAAGTCCAGGGGTGCTCACCTAACCTAGCCTCGAGCAAGTTGTCAGTGGAGAAACCAGACATGGCTTCTTCTCCTCTCTGTCCGGAGCAGTGGGACCTCACACCTGGCTGCTCAGGAGGGGCAGACGGCCTCCAGCAAGACAAAACCCAGCCTGCATCTCCCTCCCAGAACATCAGCAGCACCTCTGCCCTGTGTGACAGAGGAAAAGGGGCTCCAGATCTGGAATGCAGTGAGGAAGCTGCTCGTGAAGTGCAGGGAGCTCCAGGGAGGAGTCCCCGGCTGGCCTGCAGGAGAGGATCCTGTTAATATTAATGCACATCACGGGGGACACACACCCTTCACCCAGTTTGTTCTGCTTCACCTGTACCCCATATGAACAGCATCACCACAAAACTGTACCCATAAACATGCCCATTCACCTAACAAGGCTCTGCCCGTGCTGAGGGGGCTGACCACTTGCATTCAACAGGCAGGGAAAGAGACCCCTGCTCTAACCAAAGTACAGTCTCTGCCAGAAAATGGCCAAAATCTTCTTGTTCGCCTTGTTCTGCCTCCAAAAAGGAGCCGTTATCCCAAATGCCTCATCTGTGGGGGCTTTACTATCATGTCCCTGGAAAGAAAGCAAGCATCCTCTGAGATGACAGAAACAAGACATGGGAAGCTCCACGCTGCAGAGGGGATTCTTCAGAAGCATTTATTTCACTGGTGACACTGGGGCTGCGGGAGGCAACTGCTCACCGAGCTGCCCTTTGCTGCAGAAACGTCACTCGCCTTGGTCACAACAGTCCACATATGGTGTCTGCTTGCCTTTCAGCTCCTACATTACACAGACCTACATCACTGGGACATTCACCTGTTAGGGACACCACTCAAAAGGATTACAAATAATTATGATAATAATAAACCATTCTACAAAGTAATGCTTGGAGGCGTTGTGCAGAAGCAAGATTTTAGGCTACATGGCAGATCAGATTTTGAGGTTTATTGGTGGACAAGTGCTAACTGCTTCCCTGCAACACTGTACCAAGTTGTGGAGCACTCCCAGATAGGAGATCAGCTCCCTGTTTCCTACCCAGTGTCAGGAAACACTTCCAGGTCACAGCTCATGCTTCCAGAACTACATAAGATAACATCCTTGTAAAAGGTGCTGGTGAATCCCAAAACTTCCTACCTCCTACCAAGTGGCAGACACTTGAGTGCAGAAGAGTGCCTGAGCTGTGAGCTTTCTTTTTTCTCCTCTTTTAAATAAAATCAGAAGCTGACAGGTAAAATGTTCTTAGCACAGGTGAACCAAAAAAAAAAATCACATTACACTGGAAGCATATAGGTTGGCCCATAAAAAAGAAGTTATATATTATATTGCCCCATAATGAGTTTTTCTTCACCTACAGTTTCAACTTCCCAAGTGAGGTAGGGAGAGGGTGACCACAGGAAAAAAAAGGTAGTGTTTCCAAAGAATTCCACTCTTAAAGATATCCTTTTGAATCCTTCATGCAAAGTTAAAGTGTTCTTTAAGGAAACACTGCCTTTTCTTCACAACATTCAGGTTTGGTTTTTCGGTTGTTTTGTGTGAGAGAATGAAAACAAGCATCCCAGAGATGAAATGCTGGCAGTTTTGACACATTTTGGAATGAAAGCACAGTTATAAAAAGGAAGGAAATAATATAGTGAATCTGCAGATAGAAGGGAAAAAATACAGAGTGTTGCCAGTTTGCACTGCACCTGCTCCAACAGTATTGAATTACACACCCTGGTCACATGGAAACATTGTCAGACACAACTATCAGGAGAGGGAAAGTGGACACTTACAAACCTGCAGTTTAATTTTGTAGGATTCATTAAATATAGAAGCCTTTCATTGCCCCTCTTAGTACTAGACAGATTGTATTTTAAGGCATACTTTAACATCCATTTCTTCCTAAAGCAATTTAAAGTGTAACAAGCCAAGATGTCAGACACAGAAAACTCAACAATAGCTATTCTGACAGAGGTGAAAGCTGTATGTACAGTGCAGTATTTGCCTTCAAACAGGGGAGTCTTGTCTTTAGAAAAAAAAAAAAAAAAAGAACAACCACAGACCCAAATTCTAAAAAAGCAAACATTACCAACACAAGGAATGTTCATTAGAGTCCAGTTCCCACTAGAGTTACTCAGCAGGAGAGCGTAGGCGGTGATTATGCTAAACTGCACTGATTGACTGTTCCCAGAGCGTGCCCCCAGGAGGGGGCAGAACGGTGGGAGGTCAAACTCTGCAGTACCCTAGTGCAAACTGCCTCAGAGGAAAAGCCTGTAGTCCACAAGCCTTTACACCTATTGTTAGGCTTCACTAAAAGGTGTAGTAGTCAGGTGTCACCTAACAATTTCAGGACACTCCTGTTAAGGTGATAGTCCTGTGTGGATTCTAATGCACATCCCCCGTGAACAGTGTCCTGCACACGTACACCTGCCAGGCTACCAGCTTTCCCTCTTCTGTGACTGCAGCTGGCTCACAGCCACCAGAATCTCACATAGACTATCAACATGATAAAAAACACAGCTACAGCCGCAAGTTTGGCGTAAGTGGAACGCATGTTCAGGTATTTCGCGTCCTGACGGTACTTCTTGGACAAACTGGACAGGTTGTTGGCCTTGGAATCAAGAGCTGTTAAAGGGAAAGGGGAGAAAGTTAATCAAGATTAAGCCCATCAGATGTTCCCCAAATGTTACATTAACTGTCCAAGTTTCTCTGGAGCAGCTGGGAGTGCAGCAGTTTCACACGGCAGCAAGCCCTGTGGCCATCTGCGGTGCTCCAATGCTCATCCCGCCGGGTTGACAGCCACCCAAGCACGTGAGATGCTGGTCTCACCCAAAAGATGCACCCGGATCTGCCGGCTGCTTCAGGATGCAACCGATCCCACTGAAATAGGCCCCGAGTCCATTGTTTTTCTCAGTAGGCTGTGGATTAGCAAGCCTTTCCCTCCAGTATGCTCTACCCACCCAGATAAGGGGACAAGGAACCATATGCCAAATGACAGCCATTCCCTGTACCTGAAAGTGCCTCTCCTCGCTGTAAGACTTCCTCGATGTTGGCCACCATAATCCTCTGCACATCTTGCAGCTCTGTGTTGATGGAGCCCAGGTTCCTCCTCGCCCGGCTATCAATGTAGAGTTTCTTGGTTTTTTGGATGTAGGTGTCTAGAACAAGAGGGAGCCATCAGGGAGAAACTCACCTAACACAGGGTAGCCTGGCTGCCAAGGGAGTGGGAGCATTGCTGGGACAGCCAGCAGACCGTATGCAGGTATTCACTGGAGTAAGACCAAGAGACTTAATGCAGGAAATCTAAATCAAAGGGCATTTACCATTTCCCTACCACTTCTCTATTCTCTTGCTTAAAACACCCATTTCTCTAGTGCCAAGAAAAGGCTTAAATGTCAATTCCGTAGGCCAAGCTGGAGAGGATCCCAGGGCTGCTGCCCCCTTCCAGGCAAGAGGCTTCCTAACTAGCCACAGGGAGAGGGCCCTTACCAAATTCAATGAAGGAATAGGGCCTGGAGACCGTTGGCACCTTCTTGCCATGCTGCTCGTCAAACTCTGAATGCAAGTCTTCCAGATATGCAAAGGCCAATTTCTTGGGGAATGCAGCTTCACAGAGGACCAGGTAACACACTCCTTTCTCAATGATGTAGCTGAAAGAAGAGCAGACAGAGCATTAACCAATCAACTTTCAAATCTATCCAATCAAGCACCACCCAGCATGCCTTTTATTCCTACAAGGCAATGAGAACTGGGTACTGGAACTTCCAGTTTGCCATGTCCAGATCAGGTGTAAACCTTTCTATAAGGTAAGGGTTTATTTTTTCTTTAAATAAAATGAAATTTCCTGTAGTCTTGGACTCCACACCCGTGCCAACAGCCCTGAACTTTGATTTCACTGGAACAAAAGTTGTCCTATAAATATAATTAGCTTAACAACATCTCAGCAACAAAAGGGTTATAATTTTGGAGTCAAAAAAAAAAAAAAAAGAGGAGTATATCCTGCTTTCCTGATGCAGTCAGAAGGAGGGGAGTACAAAGAAGTTTGTCAGCAGAGTAGAGGGGAAGGTGGCCAACACAGCTCTAAGAAAACACAGCACAGGCAATACCTGAGGCCCACAAGAGGAGAGCTCTGCTCTGAGATTAAGATACGCACAATAATTTGGTGTCAGTGTGCTAAAAAGCCACTCTGTGGCTGTCAGTGCCCATCTTCCATTTCAGAGGGCTGAGTATCTCCTTCCCTCCAACAGCAGCCTGTTGGCAGGGTGTTGTTATCCACAACCATGAGATTTAGTGCTGACCTTGTTTCACTGTGAGCTCCAGTGCCTCCGTCAGCACTGAGAACAGGGGCCTTTCTTTATAACTCAGCTAAAAAGCCTACTAAAATAAAGGATAAGACAGAACCAAAGTTAAAGTTATTTAGGTTTCACTGCAACCGTCTGCTGCTGCACATTCCCACTAAATTTTCCTCCTCGTTCAGCCAACAAAAATAAAAGCAACAATATTTTCACCAAAACTAAGAGAGTAGAGATGGTAGATAGTCCTGCATACACTTCCGCATGTTTACTATATTATTCAGGGTTGAATTTAAATGCTATTTCTAAGTTACCTTCCTGTGCTTTCTGAACAATGGCATTATGTAGCAGTCTAGTTAGAATAAAGATTAACAGCGTATTAAAGAACTGACCCAGTCACGAGGGCATTGTAGTAAATTAAGTAGCTTAAAATTTTGTTAATAGCTGGATCAGGCTTACAAAACAACTTTCCCCTCACGCTGATTTTCCAGATATCCCAACAGGTCCAAATGCTTTGAATTAACCATCCTCAGCTCTGGGCTCAGGCCCTTTCTTCTGCCTCTGTATGGCCTGTGTACAAATCCACCTTCAAATAACTGATTCACCGCAACAAGAAGCGAGAAACTCCAGTTGCTACAAATCCATTCCACAATTGTGTCCTTGTGAGCCCATGCTTTTATTCCTTTAAGTCCCTCAGGCTGGACTGCATCAGTGCACAAGATTAATCCTACATCACACCTTTGTTCTTCGCTTACCCTTGGAGACCTGCTTGGCAGCTTGGAGCTGCTACAAGTCATCACCCAGAGCTTAATTTATCCTCTGTCATGAACAGCAAGACTCAACAAAAAAAATAATCTTTTGAAATAAACAAAACTCATGTCAGATAGGAATTCCGACAGTATTCCCCAAGACCCAGAGCAGCACTCTCAAGATGAGAGCAGTGTGAGGAACCTGCCCCATTGGTATGGATCTTGTCTCTCCTTGGGCCGGCCGGTCCTGCCTGTCCCTCTTGCTTTCCCCTGATGTGACAGTAGGTGAGTCGGGTTTAAAGCTGATCTGTCAGCACCGCAGAGAGCAAGCACACCTCATTCTGTCACAGATTCAGGCAATTTTGTCAACCTCAGTTCAAGGTCAGAGCAGAGCTCCTGCACAGTTTGGCTTCTCAGTTCTACACTCTGCACATCCCCGAGCCTCAGCACCGCCCCCAGTCACGCCGAATGCTGAGCACCGTATGCGCACAAGGGACAGGCGCTGCCGTTTGTCACTGCTCACTCCTGTGCTCCAGAGTTCTGCACACTCACTACAGCCACGAGGTTTCTTATAATTATCTTGGATCACTTTGAGAGAGAACACCTTTATCCTGGTAACAGCGGCAAAGGCCAAGGGTTGCTTTCAACACAACAGGTAAGAGCTACTTCAGCCACTCATCAGCCAAAGGTCAGCTCCTGACTGACAGCGCAGCAGACTCCACTGGTCTTTCCGTACCTGCACAGCTCTGTACACTGAGTACTGCAGCTGCAAGGTGGACACTGCTTTTGGAGCTCAAGTGTAAACACTACATTTGACAGAAATCTCCTCAGTGGTCATCATTTAAGCTTCACATTTCAGCAAGACTAGGCTCTTCTCTGAATTGATCAAGCTAAAAATGTTCAGCATCACCTCATCAAGGTCAGCAATATCCTTAGCCACGCTCTAACTCTCACACCATGAAATGCTCTGCCCTGGTTTGTGCTGCCCTCACCAGTCAGACCTTTGCTTTGGCAGAAAAAAAAAAATGTGCTGCATTAACGAACAGTGTGGGCATCAGTCAGCATTATTTAAGACTAAATCTCAACCTCTCCTATTTCCTCCCTTTTCTGTACTGTTATCACAGGAGGTTTTCTGATCTGAAACCATTCTTTTTATATAGGTCCTGCCTTAATGTCCCACCTTAAAAGAGATAGCTGGTGAGCGCTTTGCAGTAGCAGCTGTCAGTTCCTGGGGGCCTTGTCTTTGTAGTTCCTCAATACAGGAGAAGAAATGCTCCTTTTCCTGCTTACCTGCCAGCCAGGTAACCTGGCTGCTTCTGAGACAGCTGTCAAAACACAAGCTTGCCCAAGTCCACCTGCCTCGTCAGAACTAGTGACATTACAGCTGCCCTCAAGAGGCTTCAATTTCCTGGGCACAGCAAGTGGCACAGCCTTCCCAGACATCGCTCTGCTTGCGCCATGGAATCAATACAAGAAGGGATTTACTGGGATCTATACAGACTCTATCCCAAGGCTTCACTGTCAGTGAGAGCTACACCTCTGCAGGGCCACGGAAACATTTAAAACCAAAGTTTTTAAATTCTAGAAAGTTTTAAGTTGAAGAAAGATAACGATGCAGTGCAGTTCTTTCAAGTTAACTCTGGCAACACCCAAACCTGACAGGAGATGGGGATGGCCAGACTATTTTAATCATGCCCATTTTCTGACCATTACAACTCCCTGTCAAAAGCAACCAGAAGTCAAGAGGAAAAGAGATTATATAAAAAAAAATTCTTGTTGCAGTTATCACACGTAAATCAACCACAAGAAAAATTGCCCTCAAAACCTCATGGCTCTTGCCAAAGACTGCCCTTCTAAAAAAATTCCCATTCCTGTCTTCTCATGTCACTGAATCTGTGAAGAAACGGACAGGGCAGGAGATTTGCTAAAGGGCACTTATAGAAGGAGAGACCTAAAGCCAACCTTGCCCTGCATTCAAAGGCCACCATCCCACTCACCCAGCCATGAACACACACCCAGTCAACAGGCTTGGGAGTCAAGAGGGATCCCGCTACTGGCAGCATGGCAGAAGTGGTGCCAAGCACAGGAAATCTTGCACATCGCTGGCAAAACTGCACAACTCTGCCTTGGGGGTCTCACATGGCACTTGATCTCAGAGACTTCTAACCTATTGTTTCTGCTGAAAGCAGAATATTAATGGTTAAGTTCTCAAGCATTTTTCTGCCACCTAATTACAAGTCATGGCAAGGAGCATTTACTTTAACAAGCAGCTTGCTCTCCTGCATTTCACTGACTGTCAGTTGTTCCTCTATTTATCTGCCTTTCCAGCTCCTTGGCTACTGATTAGGGATTAAAGATGTCTGAGCTGTACGCTAAGTTTTCATTATTTTCTATTCAAGTTCCCTTGTTAAGGACAAGGAGACAGCCTGAAGTACTTTTAAGCTGAGAGTTTCCAAACATTTTTGGAAATTGATTAAACACACCCAGTACATCTGGCAACAATACGACTAAATCCACAAGATGAGAGAAAAAATTTTGTCAGATGTTAGTAAAATAAAATAAAAAAACAAACAAACCAGGGATACTCTATATGCTTCTACACACGAACAGGTGCACTCTGCTAGGATACACAGTGAAGTAAATCTTGTGTAAGAGGCTCTCACAATGCTCCTGCCAGACTGTTTTTGCCAAGAACATCTCTTTTTAACAAAGACAAGACACAGAAGGTACAGAACGTGCACTGAAGGTATCTTAGAAGGTGTAAACAAGCAGAAAAACTTTAAAGGGAACAGAACCTACAGTGTCTTCAACAAAAGCAGAACTATGAAACGGTCTGAAAAACAAGGGCCAGACAGCAGTGCCAAGAACTCACACACTCTCCCCCTTGGGCAGCTACTTCAGCTAGCGGGGCAGAGTTCAACTCGCCCTTTCTCAGGCAGCCCAGCTTCTAATAAATCCTCAGCCTGACCCAAAAAGTGTCTTCACTTATTTCCACAGAGGCAGAAGCCCGGTCTCCTATCGTGCCTACAGATACTTACTGGAAAGCCATGGCTCCTGCTTCCAGGGTACATCTCGTGGGCGACTGCTCGTTCAGCTTGCGGAAGAGCTGCTTTGCTTGACTCTGGTACTGCTGCAGATCGCGGCCTGACTGAGAAGGGAGAACAGGCTGTTGGAGGCGGCTGCTAACAGAGAAAAAGCCCCCTACTGCAGGTAGAGGGGCGCCGGAGGAGCCCCGGGCTCAGCCCAGGGAGGACGAGGAGCAGCCGAACCGCACAGACGCGGCTCTCCGCTTCCCACTCGCGACCACCGGGCACGAAATGCCTGCACAAAACCCACCCATCTCGTGACAAAGGTCTGCGGGAGCCCGGCTGGACGGCTTCCGCCCGCCTCT